>OMLM01005042.1:62322-92620 GCA_900302695.1 Helostoma temminkii
TTTTGGCTTTCACTAAGACATAATTAAACTGTGATTTTAGCACATGCTAGTAATCCAATAAAACATTTAATTTTTTAGAATTTGTGTAAATCGCATTATTATTATTTTTTTTACATTTTACATACATGTATTCATAATAAACATGATATTTCATGTTGTAAAAGGAGTACCATTAAATGAATGAATCTACAGGGATTCATTTTTAGAGAAAGCATGTTATAGGGTTGCCAGTGGAATAAAGGACACTGCCAACCCATGCTGAGACAAGGTCATCTGTGTTGTTCCAAGTGTATCTTTGCTGTCATGTGTGATAGATGTTTTTAGAAGTAAGGAAGGCAGTTTTGCACCTGATTAGTTAGATGGAGCCTTTGACCAAAGTGCTCTTCCTTCTAAAACCTTCAACATGGAAGTGCTGATGAAAGCGAGAACTCAGTGTGCTTGTGTGTGTGTGTCTAAAGAAGAGTGACAGATCAATGGAGAGCCGCATTGTAGAGGAAAAAGGAAAATTAGCTCTCTGTGTTACGAGGGAGCCGACACTGACTCATGAGTGAATGAATTGCTTTCAGCGTTTTATAACTGCGCCGTGCTCCTCTGTTCTCTTCACTACTTTTACAGACTGCAGATTAATTGCTCATCTCATTTTCTCTGTCTATTTTAATCTCCACTGTCCTCTCATCTACTGTACCAGATTTGTTTCCATGAAGTATCTCCTTTTCTTGTATTTTTTTGGTTTTCACGCCTCTTATGTTTTTCTCACCCTTTTCTCTTCCAGGTGAATGCCGACTTCATAAAGAGTGGTGATTTTACACTGGAGAGGATGGGAGTGACATACAAGGCCAAGGCCCACCTCAAAACTCCCTTTGACCCTGAGAATAAAAGAGTCAAGGGCATTTATGCCTGAGAAGCGGCTCAGGGAGGTGCCTGAGAAGGACCACACTTTGACTGGAGAGTGAGAGGTGCAACTGTTTTAGTCTTTACCTATTTCCTTATACCATAATCTTAGAAGTGAAAACATGTATAAGGTACTAAAAGCATTCTCAAACATACAGTAGTCCTACAGGCAGCTTGAGTCACATTACAGTGACTGATGTTTGTGCTGATATTAATGACTAAACAGAGTTTTCCTCGTTTATGTGTTATCTGAATCTGAGGCAGATAGCCTGTTTATCAGAGTTAGGAAGAAAGGGAGAAGAAACACCCTGAGGCACAGTGTACCAGCTGGGAAGAAAACCCTGCTGAAGAAGAATGACAGAAAAGGGGAACAGTTATCGGAAAGCAGTTGTTTCAGTTTTCTGATTCATCTCCCTGTTGCTGTGCTCTGTGGTGTTCATCTTCTGTCACTCCTGTTTGCAAACTCTGCTATGTACAGATTCATACATGCTTAAGAGCCCCTGTTTGTCTTGTTTTGGTTAAATCAAACTTAACATTTTGTGCATCTGCTTCATAGTAAAGCAATTCAGGAGACATTATCACTTTTGCTTTTTCCCCAACAGTATTCTTAACTGTGAAGCATCAGCAGGAAGTGTATTGAAAAATGATTTTGGCATAATTAACGAATGCTTGCAATTCAAAATATGAGCTGACTAATGTAATGAGTGCTGTTGAAAATCACCTTTACGTTGGAAATGTATGTTGTCTATACATGTATAAACATGCGTGCACATGTGTTTGTTTGTGAGAGATAAAGATGATGTCGTGCTGTGTTTTATAAAACTGTAAAAACTGTGGAAACAGCAAAAAGAGAAATCTCTAGTTTAACATCTTGATAACTGATGTCTTAAATACAGGTGCTAGTATGTACAGTAACTAAAGACGTTATGTCCTCATGTTTACATAAAGGAATTTGAATATAATTATGAATCATATTTTTCATTTACTGTTTGCATCCGCTACAGTTTCTCTAAATGAAAACCAAAGTTGAACACACTATTTGAACAGTTAAAAAAGTGGGTTGAAGCAGAGTAATGCATTTGTATGTATAACTACTACTTTGCCTCTCAGATACATGCTGCAGCACAAAATGTTTACTAATGTGGAATGATTCATTGATTCTGCCCAGAGGGCCATTAATCATTGAAATGGTTGTTCTCAGGAGTAGCTTAGGTTAATAACAAGATTTATGTGGGAAATGTGAAACAGACTGATAAACATTATCACTGCTGGTCCTCTAACACAATGTGTCCAGAGATTTTTCTAATGCAGTTGATATAATTTCTCTTCCTTCTGTGGTGTGATCTAAATATTGCAACTTCTTGATGATGAGAAAAGCAGGTGAAGTGCAAAAATCATTAATGTTGTAATGCTGAGTCCATGTTATAATTGTCTTAGGAGAACATTTCGATTACTCAAATGATGTGATGACCAGTTAAATTGTAATGTGAGTGATCATTTGCTTTGTCAAACACGAATCATGCATTAATAAATTCCCTTTTAACTGCTAACATTTTTCTAACATTTATTATTTAGCACACAAAAATGATGCACACACGTAGCATGTAGAAGAGGTACTAAATCACATTAATGAAAAAGTTATTCATTGTAGAACTGCTTTACAGACTAAATATTATTATAGAATGTTAAAGTATAATGTTCAAGTCTAAATAATACTAGTGATTATCACTACAACAAACAGGAAAATCAATATAAAGGAGCAGTGAAATCATAATTTATTAATAAGTTATTCAACAGATGTAAATGATTGGCAGCATTACCTCACAACACATTTGCCCCCTCCAATTTGTTAGTCACACTTATTTTGCTAAATGACAGAGAATGTTTATATGAGAATATATTTGCAGCAGGTGTCAGAAAAGCCAATAGAGGACATCATCTGTCCCCAAACACACAGATAGAACCAGGCGCCCTGTGCTGAAGTGTGTCATCAGGTCCTTCTGTCTTAAACTGAAGGTTTAAGGGGTCGGCTGGTGAGAAGTGCTCCTCCCTCACAGGGATAGCGAGGTTTTTCAAGGACAGCTGTCACCATTGGTATAGGCTGTTTGTCCCACTCTCCCTAGAGAAAACAAAAATTATGTTCTTTAAATCTCAATTTCTTTATTAATTTAGGCTGCAGGTTTTATTGACGTAATTGCACAGCTTTCACTGAACAATGTGTCATAAATCTTCAAAAGGAAGATACTTGGAAGAACACTTGTTGTCTTGTGTGTTTTCTATGGAACACAGCTGTAACAATCTGATGTTTCTCAGCATCTGTAGTTTTTCACATAAAATATTTATTTTGAGTAACAATGTCTTACCAGTTAAGCAGTTAATTTCATCGCTCAGTTACACCAAATTCTGAATGTTTACTTTTATGGTGTGTAGTTGTATTTATTTTCTCAAATCATCTAATGATTTTGCATTATAATGATTTGTAATGTGGTTATTATACACACTGATTGGAGTCCACCTGTGGGAAATTAAATTGATTCAACATGATTTGGAAAGGCACACACTTCCATATTATAGAAGGCCTCACAGCTGACAGTGCATACTGTAGCAGAGCAGAAGCCATGGGGTCCAAAGATCTGCCTGCAGAGCTCAGATACTTGATTATTTCAAGGCAAGGGAAAGGCTCCAATTTTTTTTTCTGCTGCACTGACGGTACCTAAGAGCACAATGGCCTCCATAATTCTCAAATGGAAGAAGTTTGGCACAGCCAGGACTCTTCCAAGAGCTGGTCACCCAGCCAAACTCAGCAATTTAGGCAGAAGGGCCTTAGTAAGAGAGATGGCTGAGAACCCAGTGGTCACTCCGACTGAGCTCCAGAGATCCTTTGTGGAGATGGGGGATTTTAGCAGCAGTAACTGGGAGACTGGTCAGGGTTGAGGGGGCGCTAAATAGAGCATAGCACAGAGATGTCCTCAATGAAAACCTGTTCCACAGCACTCAGGACCTGAGACTGGACCAAAGGTTCAACTCTCAACATGACATTGATCCTAAGCACACAGCCAAGACAACACAGGAGTGGCTTAATATTTCACATTCTTAACAAATTTTTAAAAATTCTCTTTTTACTTTGTCATTATGGGGTACTGAGTGAGAGTACCCCATAATGACAAAAAAAATGAGAAAAAAAATGAGAAAAAAATTATTTTAAACAGCTGTAGTATTAGGCTGCAACAACAAAACTGAAAAAAGTGAAGAGGGTCTGAATCATTTCTGAATGTACCTCTATGTATCAATTTGCAATGAATTAATTCCACTGGTACACAAGGCTAATGTTTGCTGACAATGAGCCTCTGTGCATCTGCAGATATTCCATTAATTTCACAGCTACAATATATATATATAGTCATTTACATTATTAATAATGTCTTAAAACATCAGATCAGTTAGATTTCATGCCAGTGTAGATCATGTGACTTTGTGTGATCTAGTGCTTCTCTTAGTTGTGCTCCTCTGAGAGCCTGGAGTAAGTCTTACAGTATGAGCTTTCACAAATGAAGAGAAAGATTTTTTCTGGTAAAAAAAACTTTCTCAAGGACTAAACACACTTTGTAAATGCTATTTGCCAGAGTGACTGCAAAACTGTTGTGTGCCTCTGAGCTGGTTTAATTTGCTGGCTTTGCCATTGTATTGTATTGTCTGTTAGTGTGTGTGTTTGTGTCTGAGAGAGAAAGAGAGAGATATAGACAGAAGAACAGGGGACTTACAGGAAAGAGGTGTGCAGTCGACTGGTTGCAGTGCATGGAGATGGGGGCTGTGTTATAAAGGGAGTCCAGCACTTCTACAGCGAATGCGTCCCACTGTAGCTGAGAATACTGGTCTGTCACGCTAACCTCACCACACACACACTGGTCATTTCCATGGAATCTGGAGGGAGGATAGGATGCAGGGGCGAGTGAGAGGTTGAAGGAAAATCAATAAAAGAGCAAGGCAGAGTGAGATTGAGAAAGGAGGAAGAGATGGGGGGGGAGCAGTGAGAAGAACAGTTTCACTTTAAAATCTCAAAGCATCTTGCTCTTAAGATTAAAAGTAATCACCGCTCTAGTCTTCATGAATAAAGGGGAAGGGATGAATGCGGAAAACAAAATTGCTTAGTCATATGGGAGACAGAGAGGTCGATGCTAAATGAACAAGCAAGAATAAAGGACGCGAGGAACAAGCTAATGATTTTAGGATGGTTTTTGTGCGTGTGCTACCTGTTAATGAAGTTAAAGTATTTCTGAAGGTATCCTGGGTCAACGTGGGTTTTGCAGAGCTCCAGCTGAGTCCGAGGGTAGTAGTGAATATAGTTGACACACATTTCCTCCATGATGCCGAAACCTCCCTGAGGAGACGAAGAGATTTGGAGGGAGATGTCAAAGAAAACAAAGATATAGTGCAAAGAGCAAGTATATTGATGGTGTGTAGCTCACCACAGTAGGCTGGCTCCTATCCTCTGTGTTATAAGTGCACTTTGTCATGAGGACGTCGCCCTGCAGAATCAAACACACCAGCACACCACCATATTTTAAGTTTAACAAAGAGTTCTTAAGGTCACTGAGACAAAATTAATTATTTAAGAGCGCCAGTGGCCAGTTTTCCGTTAAGCTGAATGTTGCTTTTTGGACCTCAGCTGCTGTGTTTTTTGTCTCATCTCTCTCCAGGGAGTTTCCTATCACAGCACTGATTTTACAGCATGTTCTTATTTCCACTCCATTTAAGCACCTTATACAGCAGCAATGTATTCTAATTCAATACTTTAAATGCAAAAGGGGGAATTTTACATCTGGGGCACTACTATTCAGGAATACTTCACTGAGCCTGGTGCAGAGTAGAATTGCCATTTTTGTCTGAATGTAAAATCTGCCCAGTGGAAAACTAAACCATAGAATAGTCACTGCTTTTGGTCATTTAAATTGTAGGTATGGTTATCAATTTTATACTTACCGGTAAAACATTCACCATTTTCCTTAGAATACGGATAGTCTATATGAAAGACAACAAAAATGAAAATAGCATATTAAAGGTAAAACTCACCCAGCACCTTTTTTTTTTTTTGCAAAATAGTGTTTGTCTTTATGTGCAGTTTGTAGTTTGGACATGAACAAAACAACCAAAAATTACTGATAGTGATTTGTTTAATTTGTTGTTGTTGTGGTTTTTCAACCACCCCTGGAAAATTGATGGCTACCCCACTGCCCCCCTGATTTGTTTGATTATTTGTTTTTAATTTATTTTGAACGAATTTGACTCTTTTGTTTTGAAAACTTCATGATATTTAATTTTTATTAATATTTATTAATGTTTATTCAAGTTCAGTCAAGGTTCCCAAAGGGCTGCAGTGACTCAAGCTGTGTTGAAAATCATTTTAAAGATTGTGTGTTTTTCTACAATGTTTGTGTGTTTCTCAGAATTTGGGTAAATGTGTTGGATGCATATTGTGTTTTATTAAAAAGAATCAAACTGCAGACAATGCACATTCACAGGCTTTACTCAGTCTGAGTTAGCACAAAGAGGAACTATTTAGCGTGCCACCCTAAGATTTTCACTGGCCCCACTTGGCCACCCCTATGAAAATTTTCTTGGGGCACCACTGCTTTCATTAGTTGTGTGTGTGTGAAAAAGTTCATTAGCTTTGTAGAGAAAGGTTTGATAAAGTCTTGATTACCCCTAATGAGGCAGCAGAGTTTGAAACAATACCATTGTTGGGGTACGTTCAGATTAGTCTGACATCAGCAGCAGATGGAGCTTTTATCCAACATCTAGCAGGTGTCCTTCTCTGCTCTGAGTGTGTCTACCTGCCTGAGGATATTGTGCATAAATACTATAGAATAAATACAGCAGATGTCAGCTGCTGTCACTCGGCAATGTTAATGCTGTTGCTTGTCAGTTTTGATATCAGAGTTGATTGTCAGGGGGTTATTTTAATATTTTGCCTGCAGTGAATGGAGAATAAACTGCGCCAGACCCAGTGGCACTTAATCATGACATATGAATGCCTTATATAGAACACTTTTCTATCAAACACAGGCAGGTAAGCAAATTGAGCTAGTATGTGTTGTGTATTTTTTGTTAGTAAAACTGGCAAATTCCTCTGCTCCCTAGACTTCCATCGTTCCTTACTGTTGCACTGTGTGTCATGTTTGCCATTACAGTGTTTACTCTACATCAACAGCAATGTACTCTGGCATTAGTTTATTCTAAGGGATTTTAAGGGAATTATCTTGTCTTTTTAAAAGAATAAGATTAGACATTTGTGAGCTGTTTTTCAACAATGTATTTGCAGTAACCAATGGGCACACTCCATTTATGATCTATTAAAAATTTGTGACAGTACCTTTGCCTAAGCCACAAATAAATTAAAACACTTATTCTGCAACAGATGCATCACTGACCTCGTAGCATTCGCTTGTCATTTTCATCCTATATATTGTACATGCAAGTGTTTCCCTTCCCTCTGGCCCCACATTTAACTAAGGGGCAGTTTAAATGGTAGAAAAGACACATGCTGCCTTGTAGCACCATGAATGGATGACAAGAAAACATCAGAAGATTCTGAGGTGTCCTGCTGAGAGTCCTGATCCTAATTTAAGTGAACCTCTACAGAAACTCACAGAGAAACACCAATATATTAGAAAATATTAGGTTAAGGGCCTCAATATTTTTAGCCATGTAATTTTCATTAGTTATACTATTTAAAATAAAATGTTGCTTTGAAGATGAAAGGTAACGTGTCTATTACGGAGCAGTGGTGCCAATTATTTTCAGGTTCATTATCAGTTACAACTTATTTCAAGAAAAAATGAGTGAGAAATAATGTAATGAAAAGATTATTTTAAAATGTGCACTGGAAGGAGCAAAAATTGCCACAGGCTTTAGTCAGGCTTTAGTTATTTGTTGAGGATGATCCTTGTCCCAGTAAGACACAGCTCAGTGTGATGTGAAGTAAAACTAGCTTCTACTATAAAAGACACATATGCACAAAGGTGGATTTCTGCACTGAATTGGGTAAACTAAGCCCTACTGTTACCCACCTGGTAGTGTGTACTGAAGTGCTGGTCCTCCTCTACCACCTCCAGCTCTTTGCCACCCCTCACCAAAACTGTCCTCACCGCACGCCCTGCTAGGTGGGTGTGCAGCTGGGACGCAAATACATAGATTCCTCCTGGAGGCAAAGCCTAGATAAACAACGGGCAGACAGAGAGACAGACTTTTTAGGTCAAGCACCAACCAAGATCTTTTGCTCTAGGGAGAAAAACTTCAAACATGTTGCCCCCACCTGAACCATTTTTATATCTGAACCACAAAATATGCAGCAAATTAAGTTTTTGTATACATACAGTCTGGGTACACTTGGAAGTGCAGTACCCACTGAGGTAGAAGGTGTGTTGTTTGGGAGGGATAGCCATGAGAGGAGTATAAACGAGGCCCAGTTCCATGATCCCTGCATCGTATCGCCGCAGGCTGGGTGTGTAATGCAATCGTATCCCTGATGCGTCACGCCGGCCTGCATGTCGAATATCATGAAATATTAAAATATATAACACACTATACAGTGCAGTCTGCTTTTTAGATTATACACATGATCGCCAGAATTATTTTGCTCTAAAACAGACTATGAAGTACTATGAGTATGAGAATGAATGAATAGTCAATTTATTTTTGTTGCTGTTATTCGGCATTGTAGAAAGAAAACTCAAAATTCATGACGATTGGCAACATTCATTAAATATTGAGAGATGATACTGGTTACAGGATTGGATACCTTAAACCAAGTCAAATCAGTCACAGTCAAGTGCTATTTTTGAGACATGGATTTTTAAATTGATGCAAAACCTTTGTTCTCTCTGTTCAGCTGTAGAAAAGTCTGAAGGAAGAGATGCAATGACACATAACAAGCTCTGTGACAAAGATCTGTAGAGAATGCAAGACAGTTGTGCAAGATACAGTTTGGTAAGATAAGAAAGAAAACCAGTGGTAGCAGTGATGTAAATGGTAGTGACAGGATGAAAGGTATATCTGAAAAATGTTTTAAGCGAATAAGTCTGTTGAAGCTTCTGCTGCTTGTGTGTGTGTGTGTGTGTGTGTGATGTGTACTGTATGTACCAGATATAAGGAGAGGGTTGTGGTAATGGACCTCCAAACGAAGGAACCTTGAGGATCCTGGTCCACCTATTGGCAGCCCTGCATCTGGAGGATAGTAAAAAGCCTGCAAGCAAACAGACACAGGAGACATTTATTCACCATTCCTTGCATTTATGCAGACCTGCTTTAAAACTGTAGCAAAGGCTCTTCACATAAATGAGTTGGGAATGATCAGTCAAAATGGTTTTGATTTAGTATCCTCACAATATGCACAACCTGTGGTTTGCTGTCTGTTTGACACTTTTTATTAGAGATTAGAGAGGCAGTGCAATTCAGAGTAAGGGATATTAAATTTGATCTACACTAAGCCACTTGTAGAGTCTGTGAGTGCTTTAGTGAAAGGTGCCAAAATATAATCACTAAAGTGGCAATGCCCCTGGGCAAAGGCACATTAATATGTCTTTATTCTTTAGGATGAAACTGAAAATCACTTATTTAGTATCACCCTTAATTGTTTAATGTAGGGTAGACAGTGTTATAGGATCCAGTCAGTATATTCCTCTGCAAACATGTACATTTGAAAATTGTATGTTTTTTTTAGTTTGTGATGCCCTGTCAAACTGATATAACCAAAGAAACACCATTATCTGAGTCCCATTCACCTTCTTGTCTATGCTGCAGTGATAATAAATAGTTCCAGAATAACATGACGCATAAGCACATACCACCCACAGAATCTAATATTGTAAAGCAATACTAAACATTAAAATAGAAATTTCAGTTACTTCAGTATTCACACCAGTCTATGAGCTGGTTGCACTCCCTAAATTTTTACTGCTGGTAGCATGGACATTAAACATCCATGCTATTGTGAAGGAATCTTGATTTAATCATGATTAATGTCTATTTCAAAAGGATTTCTACCTTACCCACTGCTGCTGAAGCATTATTAAGCAATTTCTTTTATCTTTTGCTTTCTCACCTATGCACATATCTTTTCTCTCTGGTGCTGCCCTCTCTCTTGGCATTCTGACAATGTCATACACTATTGCTTCTCTTCGCTTTCAAACTTCCTTCATTCTGGGTTTTTTTTTTTTTTTTTGCTCTCTTGTATAACGCTTTTATACATTTTCCTTCTGATGCCGCGTCGGGGAGAATGAAACAACACTGTTAAGAGGTGATGAAAGAGGCCTGAATATTTCCCACCTAATCTTGTCTTCGCAGCTCACAGCTCACAGAAGGCATCCTGCTTGTTTTTGTTTGGGTGGTAGATAATCCAATCAGAGAGAGGCCAGGCTGGCTGTGATACAGTGGGAAGCAGAGCATAGAAATATGGTGACAGCCTCACCGTTCCTGTCCTCTTTGCTTTATGTGACTAGCAGGCTGTTTGCTTGGTCAGCCGGCTGGTTGGTAGCTGTAGTGTTTGGGGGAAATAATGCCTGATAGATGACTGACTGACTGACTGACTAGTTTACATGAAGAAACAGGTGCACTTCCTCTGAACTGAATATTTTATTTGGGTGCTCTGCCTCAAAAAATAGCTAAAATGTGTTTACTCCCCAAAACAAATTGGAACTTCAGTGGTTTGAATGAAGGTCTTTTTTTTTAGCCCTTTAGCTCTTTTCAATTAATAGACAAATTAATGCAAATTTTAAGCTTGGTGTTTACCACTGGAGTGGTGCCACTTCAGCTGGCTCAGTAGTTGGGCAGAATGACTGTGGACAGGAATTATGAGTTACACACAACATTAGAATTTACTTGTACTGATGTTTCTGGCCATCAGAAGTCCAGTTTTCACTCAATCTAGTGTCAATCTGTTAATTATTATAGTGTTTTCATTGTTTCTAAGCTACTATTTACACAGTCCTTATATATAGATTTAATTTCTTTGTGTTTGTATGTGTGCTTTTTTGGTCATGTAAACAAGTTTGAGAATATTTGCTTCCCACACTGTCTTGGAGCTCTTATGTAGACTTGAGCTACATGTGGGATCATCTTTACAAGGTTTTCTGCTTGCAGTTCTAAGCTTGGATAGTACTCACGTAGGAGTTTTTGTTTATTTCTTATAATAGACACAAGGATTGGTCCAAAATTAAGTTTTATGCCAACTCCCTCTTTGAATTGGACACCTGTTATGTGTACTAACATCTTGACTATGTTTATTCTGCTATTATACTAATGTGTGTCTGCTTGAGTTCTTTCTATTAACTCTTAATTGAGGCCATTGCTTTATGGAATAGGGACCAGTGAATATAGTCAGAGGAGGGTCCTCAGTGTGTGGGTGTCTATTTCCCATCATACCTCAGCACCCATGGCCCATGCAGCCAGCACGTGACGGCAGAAGTTGAGTTTGCGTGGCTTCATATTGTCATCACAGGAGCCACTGTAGTCTGGGACATTGAGGATATCCGGAGAACATTCAAACACCTCTATGTGATGCACGATGGCCTCGTTACCTGGAGTTATTGCTGACTCGTACTGACACAGAGATAGAATAACAAACAAGTGAAAAGAGAAGGTCATGTTGTTGGCAGTTAAGAAGGTGCATTTTTCTACCCCAGACTAGTAGAAATTATATTCAACAGTGACAAGAAAAAGTATGCAAATGTTAAATTTTGGGTCATAAAATCTAATTCACAAGTATGTCACAATGTGCAAAGCTTTTTCCTTTCCCCTGTACTCTCACATACTATTCTTATTCTACTGTATGTTTTACACTGGAGGTGTTCACATTTCCTCACCTTGCATGCATTTTTTTCTTAGTGACAAAAACAAATATAAGATTTATGATATGTTTGTTGTTGTTACACATTTTCTTTTATTTACATGTATGTCTTTTTTTTGCTAACCATGAGAATGCAGCCCATGTTTTTTTTTTAACCATCTAAAACACCCACTGTACTCTGTGTGAATAAACTCTATGCAGAGTGTTTCTATTTTTACAGCCTGTTGTACCATAACAATGTGGTTCTTGGGCATGTTTTCAGGCAGCTTCTGGATGAAGCACCAGTAGGTGGTCTCTTGATTTGGTATGATGACATTTGGCGCCACAACATCCAATGTCTGCACATCTGGAGGCAGGGTGGGTGATGGTGTGTTGGGGCGGAGCATCAGCACTCTCTGTACACCTGTGTGGATGCGGGACAAATCGAGCTGCTCCAACGAGGCAAGCGGTTGGTCTAAGAATCCATAGATGATGTGCACAGTTCCCTCCTGACCAATCAAAACGATCAGACAAAAGAATTAACAGTCTTTCATGAATATTATTTGTCCTTCTAAGGAAAACACTGAGAACTTTTCATCATGTTGTCATAGTGATGCACACTGGTTTTGTGTCTGCAACTTAGAGGTCTAATGTGGTACCATGGAAACCATCATGATCATTATGAATGCCTCAGCTGAAACTATGCTGATTATTTCAACTTTCTGAATATTTTATGTTCACACCTGCAACCACAAGCTCTCCTTAATAATCACTCCTTTACACATGCCAAAAAAAAATCATAAATCTCAGACACATGCTCTCCCACACACACGGGTACTCTCACGTACACACAGACATGACAGTACCAAGCATACTCAAACACCATCTTTTCCACCTTCCTTCCATGTTGACTTCTTTGTTCTGCATGTTCTTAGTACTTAGAATAGCAGAGTAACACAAATGGAAAAACCAAACATTATTTGCACAGCACTTCTGTAGTTTAACAATGTGGTTTTATAGGAGATAAATTAAAGTGCAAGAAACAATTCATATTCATACTCACACTTCAAAAGTTATAGACTTCCCTCTGACATGCACACAGACACACACTGTGAAAAACAGTTTACACACCTCAATGAGGTAGTCTTTGGGATCACAGGTACTGAATGGTCTTTTGAAGAGCAAGTAGAAACCATTAGGTTTCTGTTTGGCTTCGATTAACTCATAGTCTTGCTGGCTGTCTAAGGACACGTGACCCTCACTGTCGCTCCATGCATCCTGAAAGAGAAAACACATGCACAATATATTTGATAAGTCAAATCCATAAATTAAATAGAAATGAGATAAGTACAGCAGTGCATTTTAGAACACAATATCTGTTATTCCTTACATGTTTTCAAGTGGGACAATATTAGACTGTCTTCCACTTGGAGGTATGGAAGGTGTAGTTAGGTGCAGCAGAGATGTCAAGTAAAACTCAAATTATTGTCAGGTAATGTTGAAATAAAAAAATGTAACACATTTTTAGTGGA
Organism: Helostoma temminkii; assembly: GCA_900302695.1. Taxonomy (NCBI): domain Eukaryota; kingdom Metazoa; phylum Chordata; class Actinopteri; order Anabantiformes; family Helostomatidae; genus Helostoma; species Helostoma temminkii. The sequence goes on from OMLM01005042.1 coordinate 75,568, forward strand.
TTCTGTGACAGTGGTTTATCATAGAGTTAAAAACAAATAAATTACTGTGGCAGGTTGTGTTGTGAAACCTTTTCAGACCCAGTGTACAAGAATCCACTACTCTTCCAGGAAGCTTTGCAAGAGATCTGTCTCCCCGCTTCTGTTATGTTTCTCACATTTATATCTGTCCAGAATAGCACCTAAGATTGCTCTCTTTATTCCTGTCTCCATCCCTGTCCCTCTTATGTAACTGTTCTGCAAAAACCGCAAAGATTTAGAAGCCAAGAATTTTGAAAATGCATTCAGTAAATAAATCTAGAAAATGTGGGCAGCATATACTATGTGTTGGGTATGTTTCATGTCTGTGTGAAGAATACACCGCTGATGACCTCTGCAGATGAGAAATACATAGTCATTTTTAGGTTGTTTGATTTGAAAAACATTCAGCTCTAGTAGATTTCTGCTAAACTGTGAGAGATAGTAACACAAAGAGGGAATTTCATATTTAAATCAGACTGAGGGAATGATTTGTGTTTTATTTTGTTTGATTATTGCTTTCAGATTCTTAAAAATGTGAACCTTGAGACTTTTAAAACCTGCACCCTCTTGACGCTATCCATAAAATCAACTGGACACATTCTTCTTATAATGTATTTATATATGTACTGTATATATCCTTTTGTAAAACAAGAGAAATAACCAAAGAAAGGAAAAAAAAACATATAAGGTTATACATTCAAAGGGACCAAAATCAAGAAATTGTCTGCAAGGCCTGATTAGAATACCCTGATTTAAAGCAGGATTTTAGGAGTCACTGAACTGTTGAGCGTATCTAAAATGTGCCTGGCTTTTTGAGAAGTGGTGTGTGTATGTGTGCAAGAGAGAGCAGAGTGAGAACTGTAGCTCTGCAGTGACCTTTTTTATGCTGGTAATTTTGCCCTCCTCTGGGAAGAGAGACAGATGGAACAAGAGGAGAAACAGAGAGCAGGATAGCAAGGAGGTCAATTTAACAAAAGATACTTTATGATGTGAGTGTTACATTATTTTTTTTTTTTTTAGCTTAAGCTGCAGGGATTTGCTATACTGGGAGTAACTAATATAAGACTGCTGATGTTTAACACTGGGGAACTTTTGACTTATTTTGTTAAAGGAAGAAAGGGTCATCTTTCTAATTCAACTCCCATATGCACCAACTAGTTTTTTACTCATATAAAGGTAAAATGCACCTATATGTGCACACTGCAATACTAAATGTACAAAAATGAAACCTAATCCGAAAACACTTTTTGATTGAATCACTGTAGAGATTTACAGCAAATATTTCTTTTCTGTTTGTTATCTCTGCTCAGTGAGTCAAAAAAAACTTTACAAACTGACTTTACATCTTATTGTTTTAAAAACTTGCCCATGTTTGCCCCAAGGAGCACAATCATAATTTAATGAAATAGTATGTCGATACCATATGTTTATGCTATGTGCAATGGGCATTATTAAAAGAAGTTGGACTGGAGTTGGAAGCATTACCAGTGCATTATTTATCATATGATCTGCAATGCATTGACATTACACTGGTTAATTCATCTGGTTTTTGCTATGGCTGTTTAAATTGTACATAATTTGCAAACCCGGGGCCAATTCTGTAAAAACAGGTTTGTCAGTGTCTTTCATCTCATTTATGAAATCCTTTGTGACTATGTGATCACGAAGCAAGTTGTCCACTGGCTACACATACAAAAACACCAAACCCACACCCTGGGGACCACAGAAAGATGAGGAACTCTTAGAAATAGAGAAACCTCTACTTCTTGAACAATGAGAAAAAATCTGGAAGACTGAAAAAGACTCTTCCCTTTGCAAGTACTTGTGTAATTTAACTGAACGACTGATTGCACATAACACACATTACCCCAAAGTAGCTCTTGGTTCCTGAGTCCCACAGCACCACAAGGTCTGCATTTGTCAGCTCCCCACGATCAGACATCCCCAGGACCACACCGTGTCTGAGCTCTGCGATCCTCAATTCCATGTAAATCTCCTGGTTGTCATAGCTGATGTTCCAGGCCAGTTGGAGCTCCCCACGTGGGTCAAGAGGCACACGGAAGGGCATAGGAAGAGGCAGGTTAGAGCTGGATGGATTTGGTTTAAAGCTGGATACTTCAACAGCATTGCTTGGTGCCTGGTACGAAGCCACCAAGATGACCATTAGAGCAGCCAGGGCAGTGAAGTACATGATGGTGACGTCCTGAAGGCGGAGGTTCTTATTGAAGACCCTCATGGCTCAAATGATGGATTTCCAACAATCTTTCAGTGGTTTATGCTCAGTCTCAGAGTTAATTTGTAGTTCAATCCAAAAAGTTTTGAGCAAAAATGTCCTCCTGTGCTATTCTAGCAATATAGATCTGTGTAAGCTGTAAATCTCCAAACATTCACAGGTTGTGTTTGCCTTGTCAGCTCTGCTCTGCTTTCTGGCCACAGTAGAGTCGGCATCTCCCTTGAATGGTCAGATGAGGTTGTTTACTCTTTTCTCACCATTTTTTAACACAGCTTTTAATTCTCCCAGGCCCTCATTTCCTGAAAAGTTCAGGTTTCTCCGTTTCAAAGTCCTTGTGGGTAGTCTTTTTTCCTTTGAGCAAATGCTCTCCGTCTCTCTCTGTTTCATCCTTTTCATTGCTTTTTAAGACACTCCTCCCTTTTTAGTTGTCTGTTTTTATGCAGCCTAATGGTATTACGTTTGTTGAGGAAAATTGGATTGTATTCTTTAAGCCCTGGGGTCAACCATGATTCTGCACATCTGCCAGCCCCTAATTGATCCAAATACAACCACGGATGTTATCAACAACAATCAGGCTCCACTAACTAAATTTTATTACTCACTCCATCTCTGTCTTTTTTGTTTAGCTGAGGATGCATCATACAATTTCTTGTTCATTTCCTGACACAAAAATTTCAAGCACCATACTTTACACCTGGCTTTTTTTTGGTTATCTGATTCAGAGTGGCTTTAAGGGACGGAAAACACTTGTGAAAGCATAAACAAGGCATTAACACAATATGCCCTTTCCTTAAGCCTCTGCCTAAGGCTGTAGAAGACCTAATCAAACTGTCAATTATGGGTTTCAAAAAGAGGACAGATTCGGGCTGGTTAATAAGGTTAGCCCTTGTAGAAAAGCATTTGTATTTGTGTCTGTCTATATTGCATTTGATGAACAACAAGTGACTTACAATAAACTAATGTGGAACAGATACATTGTTTAAAGAGAAATTAAATATGACTGTTTGGCCTTTGTCCGTTTAATATAAAGGTGGAGCCAGGTATCTGTGATAAAATTAAGAAATTATCCAGCACACAAAAGCAATCTAATGTTTTAACTGGTGAACTTTAGATGTACTGGTTAGTGGATTTTTGTTTCCCCATTCCCACTCTTTTTGCTAAATCAAGATAACCACTCCCTCATTGCAGTGTTATTTTTAGTTTAAACAGTAGTCCACAACACAAAATGATTCTCTTAAAGACCATTCACACCCACAGATGTGTTTTTATGTATACAGTATTTCTGTGGTTGAAGCTGGTTGGAACGTATAATGATAACATTTTTTAATAATATGGTCACAATATTATTTTCAACATCCATTAGCCACAAACGTTCCAACAACCAAAGTCATTTTATTATGACACATAGGTAGTGAGTACATCTTGTTGATTTTGATTGTTGTTGATTGTTTTCCCAAACTGTTCCTGAATAACTGATAGTACTTTGACTATTAATACAAGCCCAATGATAATGAAGCTGAGAGCACTTTATATAAAGCAGGCAAGAAAAGTCCTTTTGGGGGTGGCAAAGCATGCACTATAGCGATCCGACAGCCTGCAGGTTTAACTCCAGCTGATCACCTCTGTGTGTGATTTCACCGATGACTTCTTCTGCTCTGCCTGAACGTGCTGCTACAGTCATTAGCTGTTGGTGTCTTTGGCTAAAACGAAAACCTGCAGATCGTTGGCCCGCCCTGGTACACAGCTGCTAACCCAACCAATTAAGTTTTAATTAAGTAATGGATGGATAGATGGACACTTTACAGGAAATGCAAACTCATTTGTATATGAATTCAGCACATCTCTTTTCATGTCCTATTCTTATAACTGATTATAGTTCTTGTGAATTCCATGGAAAGCTCATTATGTGCTGAAGGGTGGATGCAAAATCTGTGTGTGTTTTCCTTAAATTTTGTACATGATGATAAACAATTTAATCCTTTTTTTGGAAGAGGATTATAAAAGGAAAGGTTTCATTCTGAGCAGAAAATAGGGAGCAGAACAAAAAGGCACAAACTGGTATTGTACTGGTTAATGTGATAAAGACAGATAGTCCCTGAAGCAGAAACAGAGATCTGTATGTCCTTCTAATGTCTCTGGCCTTCACACGAGGCTCAATAATCATTTTTCCCTCTCTATGTATGTCTGTTCGGTAATTGATTCTTTTTATCTTTTATACCATCACATTTCTCTTTGCCAGTCTGTCTCTGCTGTGTCACTCTGCTCTCTATCACTGCGATCACCCACTCTCTCTCTCTCACTATCTTCCTGCCTTCTCATTTCTCTAACATGCACACTTGTCTTTCTGCTGCTGCTCCTGATGTGTCAGCAAACACAAGCGAGACGCTGTAAAGTCGGCTTTGATCCGGAGGTAAAGAGAGGAGAGAGGGGAACAGAGTGGGGGATGGGTAGAGGAACAGAATTAGGCAGAGAATGTAATCATGTGTGTGTTTATGCAAAAAGCCTCAGGGTATATGTGACATTATCCCACTGGCCCCGATATTTTCCCATCATGCACTGCTTTCTGTTGTAAGAAGTATGGACACACAGGAACACATCTGCAGATGCCAAAATCTGATCAAGCCATAGCTTATCAATATAGTGCAAACGTTTGATGGTGAGTGTTTGGTTATTTTATGCATTTTGTGTCATGGCAACGTTATATTATATCTAATAACATATCTGTTACAGACAGTGCATCAGAGAGACATAATATTGATTTGGCTCAATGGTTATTTTGGATACCTTTGCAGTTATCATCAATGTGCTGTGTGTGTCCATTATTTACAAAGAATCGGGACAACATAAAATTAATTTAAAAAAACAGAAAACAATAATTAGGAGAGAATTTACTTAACAATAGTTTTACAAAATGAATGGCTGGATTAAACTGACAACCTGATATCTAAAGGTTAAAATGTCCTGTTTCGCCCCTTATGAAAGTCCCCACCTACACCTGGTTCTGTCTACTTTGTATTTAAACTCTTACAGCAGGACTGGACAGCCTGATCCTCGAAGGCCTCTGCAAACCTCTGACTGACTTAACACACCTTATCTGGGTAATCTGCAGTGGATAGGACAGGGATAAATGGAAAACAAGCAGGGTAGTAATCACTTTTCTGTCTTCATTACTTTTCCTATTAAGGGTCATGGGGGTGCTGGAGCAGATCCCAGGTGTCACTGGGAAAAGGGTTGGGTAAACCCTGGACAGACTGTCAGTCTATCTCAAGGCTGAGGCAGACTATAATTTATACTCACACCTATTCTAGAGTTACCAATTAATCTAACTGCATTTTTTGGATGGCAGGAGGAATCCAGATGTCGCTGAGAAAACCCACACAGGAGTAAACATGCAAACTCCACAAGGCCTGGATTCAAAGCAGAGACTCTACCATCATATTGCTCACCTTATCCTAATAGGTCTTATAAACTATTTTTAGCTACATGAGACAGAGTCACTCTTCTTCTGCATCGATTCAATGGCACCAGACTAATATTAGTCACTCTATGCCGTACCAGACTATGTAAAGCTGGTAAAAGTTAAATTATGCTATTAAATCAAGTACAACAGCTGTTAATATGTGGTGAATTGACTCTTTGCCACTCTGACACACCTTACTCCACTTGCATGTACATATGCACACACACAGAAAGCAGGAATGGATAAAAGCAGACTTCACTTCAGCATGACCAATTCAACCATCTCATTCTCTCTTAATATAAATATTTCAACACTGCACACTCTCAAAGTGCACTAATCTCCACTTCTGAGTTTGAATAATGAATGCAATAAAAACTCAGGCTAGTACTCTTAATGTTGCCGCTAACTGTCCCTCATCTGATCTGAATCAGACAGATGAGCAGTTGTAGAAGTGGACTGGGTACTAACGGGAGATGATGAGTGAAAAGTTTGAAGAGAGAAGAAGAATGAGGGAAAGACAAAAGAAAAAAAGTGAAGGTAAAGCAGTCCCAGTTCAGAGATGGATGAAAGAGGAAATATTGTGGCATAAAGAGAACAAGCAAATGATCTTTCACATCTATTGATGGGTTCCCAATATGTCTTGTAGTACAGAGGCAGAGATATTGTGAAAGGACATGGGGAAGGTACAAAAACAGATCTTTCCAGAGTTTTTTTTTTCCTGGACATGGAACAGATGAGTGTATTATTTCATTATCCTATATAGAGTTGGCTCTGTAATTATAAAGTTTGGCTGATAAGCTGACATGCAGGGGGATACTTCATGAATTTCCTCAGAGAGGACACAGTGAAGGCTGACTTTTATGTTGTAAGATACCGCTACACAACACACATGCTCTTTGGCTCCACCCCACTTCTCTGCACTGCTTTGTTTTTGATTGTTGTGTTTCATTTGTTTTGCCATATGCAGTGTAGGTTTGTATATTTTTGTGTAGCCTGTAAGCTCTTCACTATACTTTTGTTTTATGCAATGACAATTTTCATGCAACATCCTCTATAACGCAGCAGCTCAACAGCTGTGCATGTCTGGAAGTCCCTCCAAAGGCGTTTAACTCCACACACTTTAGCATGGAAGTCAAAACGGACCTCATCCAGCATCTTGTCCCTTCTTTCCATTTCCTCTTTAGCACCCATAGCTAAGCCGAGCCTGGGACTAAAGCGCCATCTCTCAGGCTGCACACTCCAAGCTGCATTTACTCACTGAGTCTGCGGGCACTAAGAGGCACCTCTGGATTTGAAGCGCATTTTACTCATCTCCGCACAGTGCCGGACGTCGCTCTGGAGGAATCGGTAATTACACGGAGATCCAACAAACGTGCATCGTAGCCTGTATTTTGTGAGACTGGTCAGCTACAGACACTTTGTAGCCCTTGGGAGACTGGCCGGCTTGCTTTTCGCCAAATATGGGATACAGTGAGAGAAACATACGGGAAAGGGAGAAGATAGATAAATAGACTGGTCTGGAGAACAGGAAGGGAAGCGTACGCCAAACGCCTCATGTCGACTGGCTGCTGAGCCTGAAGCAGCACTATAACAAATATCTGACCTCGACCTCGTCGGACGGTGGGAAACTGGTTGTTGAAATGAAGATGTCGAGATTTTCTCTCATCCTGTCTCCTCTTCCAGCACACATGCTGCCGGGGCTCATGATGATGATGATGATTGCGTAGGAGTGTTTTATTTTGCGGACAGCGCTGGTTATCTCCACTGTCTCCACTGCTCAAACAACTCCAGACAAGCAGTGGTTGGGACTGTGTGTGAGGCTGCCTGCTTTAAACACGTCCAGTAATATTAGCCTATTATTATTAGAATTATTGGAGGTTTTTTTTTTTTTGTTTTTTTTTTGCTTTGGGACGTTTTTTGAATTGTGTCTTTTCCAGCTGGACAGAATATATTCTGCAACAATGTGTTGGGAAAAGTAGTTTATAAACAAAGAATAAGAACGTGGACATTTTTGGCGAAAGGACGCATCGGCAGTCCGGTCTTTTTTTAATGAATAACTAAGATTAAGGTATTTTGATTGAAGTCTAACCCATTATCTACTTCCATAGCCATTTTGCTGCCTACTTTACGGCATTAAGGACTTTTGGAGCCATTTTTGGTTATTTAGTGACTGAGAACACAAGGTAAAACCAGCAGAGGACGGGACGTGAGGGGGGCAACCATTACCCTGTATGTGACCCGGTGAATTCCTCTTGTCTATGAAGGTAAGCTTCCTCCTTTCCAATATTCGTCTTTTGCTGGTCTTTATAAATAAGATAATAGATAGATAGATAGATAGATAGATAGATTTGATTTGATTTGATTTCAGCACCATGGACAGAACACACTTGTTTAATGGCATGATGAAAGCATCTTTTTTTCTTCTCCCTATTTCACCCAGGACGTATATAATTGATTATAGACCATATACTTTCATTCAACATTGGCAACATTCAACATTCAGTGCAATATTCAGGAAGCTGAGTGTCTTTTTAGAGGTTTTAATTAAAAACGTGTAAGATTCAACTTTGGTTGAATTAAAAAGACACAGATATGCAAACAGAAGCACTGAAGAGAAGAAGAAGGTGAAGGCGATGGAGAGGTTCAGTGCTTTGTATGACAGACTTGCTGGCTGGCCGGTTTGCCACATGCTTACAAAACAGCATGGTTTGTGAGCCACAGCTACTGTCACCAACTGTTAGCCATGGTCACATCCAAACTGTTTGCTCCAGATATTTTTAGACTGGGTTGAAATGCATCTCAAGCAGCATTAAAGCTGTGCAACATTTAATCATTTTACTGATAAAATAATATATTTTAGGTAAATGAATATAATGCAGCCCACAACGTTTTGGAATCACTGTTGTGTATGGAGCAACAGCTAACTGGCTAAAACATGAACCCACACATGTGACCAGGACAATTTAAAAACAGCACAGGGGAACATGATGAACATTTTCTATGAACTATGTTCAATGAAAAATATTTTGTACAACTCATGTTTTAAAAGAAGAGGCAGATACGTGCAGTAAAACCCACTCATTTCTATTTATAATGATGATAACGCCTCACTGCTGTAGTTTATGTGTCATAGAAGTGATTGGGAATATTTGTGTTATTACTCCCACACACACTATCATCATAGAGCATTCCTACCTATAAATATAAATATGTAATATATATAAATTTCAGCCTCAGTTGAGGCTATCCTCTCCTTAAACTTCTCAGGGCCAAAAATATTAATTGATCTAGAGTGTGCTTGTTTGTCAGTGGAAATTATTTGTAGTTATCGATTCTGCTATAAGGTTTCAAATGCATCACTTCTTCCTAATGAACTTAAAAGTGTAAGATCAAATTCCAACACATCACTAAATCATTGTCACCAGATACAGATGGTTTAAAAAACAGACAAAAATATGCAAATCCAGCTAAACACTTATTGGGGTTATGGGCTCTCTCCACTGCTATTGTCAAAATGTCAAATAATGGAATATCTCTTTAGAAGGAAGGATCATGTTTATCCCTCCAGATGATTACAAAAATGCTCTGGAGGCTTGTGGTGGACAAAGGTCACTACAAATATATTTAATGCACAGGGAAGGAAGACTGATGTTTGCTTAATTGACACCTTTTCTTATGATCATCCCATTATATCTAAGTCAGGATTAAAAGATAGTGATGTATAGTGATTGACAACTGGAACTGAAATCATGCCGTGTTCTGATAAGAAAATAAATACACATACATGCATGTGGTGATTTTAGATGATGGTCTACAACAGTGAAAGACAAGGAGTGGCTCACGTTCCCATGGCGACCTCCTCAGTGACCCTTGGAGCAACCTTAGCCCCCTGGGAGATCAGTCATACTCTTGCCTGCCTGTACACACGCACACAAACATACCCACTCAAGCGCCTCCTCAGACTGTCATTATACTGTGTGTTTCTTGTCTGCTTGCTGCTCTGCCAGCCTCTCAGTGATTACAGCAGGAGAGAGAAGAAGAGGAGAGAGAGAGAGAGAGAGAGAGCTGAAGGACAAGCAGATGAGTAGGATGGAGAAGCAAATTTCAAAGACAGATGGGTGATGAAAAAAGATGAAGACAGAGAAGCGCATATAAAAAAGGGAGTGAGGGATGGAGAAGAGGAGGAGGAGAGAAGGTTTAAATGTTGGCAGAATAAGAGTGAACACAATTACAGAGGCAGCATATCCACTTCTTTTCTGGGCATTTAAAATGTACTCACATTTCAGCTTAATTACCTTTTAAAAAGCACTATTAGGGGACTCATGATAGGTCTTCTGTGGTCGAGATAAAGAGGAGAGGAAAAGTGGAGTGGATGGATTGAGGTTGGGGGAAGGGAATATGGCTGCTCAATGATCATGTCAAACAGTCACCACCCGTTCCTCCCTTCCTCCACCCATCTCTCCTCCCCTTCCCCTCGGCATCATGCTCTCCTCTCCCCTCACAACTACACCCTAACATGCTCACGCTCACGCGCCTGGGGGCTCCTACGCAGACACCAATATGACCAGCGCATGCGTCCAGGGGCAAGCATGTGTGCACAAGCCTCTGGTTGCTGCCCTCATCCCACTGTGCGATTGTAAAAAAGCCGAAGCTCTTTCCAAATACAAGAAGAGAGGTGGATAGGGAGAGCAGGAACAGGCTTGTGTGTCATTCCCATCATGTGATTCACCCATGAAAGGTTTATCATCATGTGTCAGTAATTTTCATGAATATGACATCAAGAATGCTAATTATTGTGGCCTCAATATGTTGTGGAATTTTATACATTGCATTTTATTGTTTTAAATCCTCATAATAGCATTTGGTTATTAAATAGCCATTGTGGAGTCTCCAAATATCCACTTTGGTGGCTGCCTTGACAAAATCTTAAATAAGCTAAATAATCAGGTGTGGGTGTGGATCTAAATTCTTGCCAACACTACTCCTAACCTTAACCCTACCCTTTTCCTCTCATTTAAATTAATTAAAACAATATCAAAAGAATAATGACAAATATATTTAAAACAAGCCAACAGTGTGTCATTAAACCACAAGAATATTTGGAATTTGTTGAAAGCATTTAATAGTGAGCATTTTCACAATTGTCTTTGCTGGAAACGAACATCACTGTTTTCACTTTCAGGGGTTAGGTTAGGCCTTACTTCCATTAGTGTTATACATAATAGATCACAGTTATGTTGGTAATTACATTGTAAGGCAAATTAACCAGTTCTTGCCAAGGTAATTTGTTATTATTGAGCATAATTGTAAGTCCTGTCAGCAGACAGGAGGCTGCAGCTTTTCACACTGAATGATCATGTTGCATGTTCTCAAGTTAAACACAAAATAATACTAGAAATGTTTGCTGCTTTCACACAGATAAAACATAGAAGTAACATTGTCCCATTCATCTACTTGAAAGACAATGAATCTTGAAATTAGTCATATGTTGCCTTCATTTTTTTATCTTCAGCTAACCACCAATAAACAGTCATAATGGCAATTCATATTCTGAAAATGTTGCAATACTGGACGCAGCACTGGCAGGCAACTCTTTGGACCATCCAGCTCTACTTGCAGTCGGCACTACAATAGTTGGATCAGTCGGTTGCAGAGTGATCATGTTAATGAAAGATCAAAACACAGTCAGTTCATAGGTGATTCAGAACGTCCTAGAAGCAGTTAATGAGGACTATTGTTTAGGGTGACATAACATTAGTAGAAGTGTTTTCTTATTTAAACCTACCATTACTAGTTTTTAATGTGGGTTTTGGCTAGGAGCCCCTCTCTCCTCTTACCGTACTGCAAGTGATACGGAGTAGAGGAACAAACCAGCCTACTTTAACCCCTTTAAATACTACAGATCAGTTTCAGGTCAGTTTTAGTGCTTTTCTTTACATTTTCTTTACATCTAGGTTCACCAGGCTCACTAAAATGATGTGTTTTACCATGTAAGTGTAGTTCAGTATCACCTAGGTTAGTTCTGAATGTTTGACACTAAACTAAAGTGGCAACTTTCAAAAGAAACCAGGGACATTAATAAAATACAGGGATCATTTCAGTTTGCGTGTGACCTATACATCACTGGGTTTTTGTCTTTTTCTTTTGCTTAGTAATGAACTACACATACATAACTGCAATAAAATAACTATAATATGCTTTTTATTTGGTTCAAATACAAGGTTATCACAGGAGCTAACCACCTTGGAATAATGCATGAATCATTCCAAAATGAAATAAGAAGTTTATTTCTTCTTATTGTCAATTTTGTGTGAATGCAGCATAGCTCAAGTAAAAAGATTGACATTTTTTAACTTAAAAATAAAAACTTACAATGGTTTCCTGATAATCTAATTAGTGCTAATGTTACTTATCCTGTTGGACCTCTTTGTTGAGTAAGAGAAAAAATGCTGAAAAATCTATTTCCTTTAAGCCTTGCAAAACGACCAATCTGTCTAGATGACCTGCAGCACAATGCATTTATTACACACTGAACAGACGACATAGTACTGAGATGTTTACAATTTGCCTTCTTGAAAGAGATAAAGCAGAAGTATTTTTAAGAACAACCTCAGCAAGGATGCGACTTACTCTGCGGAAAGAGTAAGCAATAAAGAAGAGAGTGTGCATTAGAAAGGAGATTGTCATTCATAAACTCTTGTCTCAGTGTGTTGTGTTTTAGCTTATAATGCACCTCTGACTGTGCCGTGCTTCATGCCAGAGATCAGCAAACAGTACAGTAAGTGAGCAGGGAAAAGTTGATTAAAGTACAGTCAGAATAGAATTTCTAAACATAACCCACCCACTCAAAAAAAACAGAAAAGGCAATGGTAAATTGTGAGTCTGTAATAGCCCTGTCTCCATAGTAACTGAAGACCCATTTGTACTTTTACACACACTGCCTCTTGAGCACTGGCCATGAGCACTAACAATCAAGCAGTCATCAGACGAGCTTTTAACACTATCTATACATTGCATCGTTGATGTGCAATCTATCTTCTCATTCTTTCAAATGTGCTGTCTGCTACCTTTTCTTCTTCCTCCTCTTTACTTATTTCAGAATTTTTGTATCCCCATCTTGTTTCTTCTGTCCTTTCCTGTCTTTTCTTCTCCTACTAGTTATGCTCCTTTGTGCTGTCTCTTTCCATCTTGGCTTTTTCCTCTTTCCATTTTGCTGTAAATGTACTGTTTCATATATATTGTACTTTTATACCTACAGACCTATGCTAGAGACACATGCAAAAGGATAACAATCAAGCACCAAAGTTCAAATATGCTGCATTTCACATTTAGTGTTTCTTTTCCTCTGTCAGACACATTCAGTTTCTCCTTCAAGCACATATGAGAAAAGCTTAAGCACATACAGAGTGATGTAAGCAGCCTAGAAGTGTCACAGTGTGCTGGAGCCAATCCCAGCTGCCTTTGGGCAAGAGGCAGTGTACAATCTTGATAGGGTTGACATATAGGCCCTGTTCACACAAGGTATTAAGATGCGCCTTGAGAGATCAAAGTGGACAGTCGAAAAAACATCAACATTTACATTATACGTACATGTGTTACACAAGGTGTCCAGATGTCAGTAGCGCTGCGTCATTTCTGCTATAAGATCAAAGGCTACTGTATGTCTTTGTCTCAAATGTAAATTAGGTGCCCCAACCACACACATCAGTGTTTATCTCCATGTTTCTTTCTTTCTTTTTTGTTCTGGGCATTTGCACACTCTCACCAAAATGACGACTCCTGTCCAGCACTGATGATGAATCTTCACGTAACCTTGTTGTTGAGGATGCACTAGCCTTTACACTACAAAAGAGATGTGGTCAGATGTGTCCCAGACCACTTTGGCAAGAGGTTTGAGTGATCAGATCACATTCTGTCTTGGTTGCCGTTTACATTTGTACTTTGCACTGTCCACTTGTGAGCCCAGGTCACATCTTAACACCAGGTGTAAATGGGGTCATAGAGACAGACAGCCATTCACACTCACTGCATGTTTTTGGGCAGTGGCAAGAAGCTATTACCTGGAGAAAACCCAAGCAGACACAAAGAGGATATGCAAACACCACAGACAAAAAAGGGCACATGACTGAGCCATGGATTTGAACCTGGGTCCTTCTAGCTATAAGGCAACAGTACTAACCAACACACCAGTGTGCTGCTGATTAAGTGCATAAATCAGTCTGGTTTCCAAGATAAATCCTTTTTGGCATAATCAGATTTGTAATAGAATTGTACCTAAATAAACACAAGTACACAAAAGCACTAGAAATGGTGTTTCAGTTTCTGCATTAGTACATTCACAGAATTTAACTGTGATATGAATACAAACAGATAATGTCTGTGCCTGACCTCACTTTTTAAGTTGCTACAGTTCCTTCCAAAGCTGTTACAAATTATGTTTGATTGTGATTGATTGATTGATTGATTGATTGATTGATTGATTGATTGATTGATTGATTGATTGATTGATTGAAATAACTACTTTGTGGCTGATCGTATGAAGTTAGTGTAAATGTCAGATTGACAGTTTTGCAAGATTATGGAAATTGCTGGATGCTTACACTTTAAAGCAATTACAGAAAGGTCTGTATGTGTGGTGATTGGGTGGGAAATTCTTCTTGTAATGAGATTCATGTCTTTAAATGCTCATATAAATTTAGCATAGAGGTTTGTAGCCTGATGTTGTTTTATGAGTAAGGATAACAAAGATGGATAGATATGATAAATTTAACCCAGTCTGCTAAAAAATTACATTTCTACGTTGCTAAATTGCAACTACAAATATGTCTTTGTAGGGAACATAATTGTAGGAAATGGATTATATTTTATATTAACTTAATGACAATATCTCGGTAGTTTACATAATTGACTGCAGTTTTGTCTAATGTTTAAGGTAACAGCATTGTATCTGGAGTGAGTTTAAACTGACATGCTCAACTCGATGTTGATGATGTTTTCCTGAGACACATTTTCTGTCTTGCCTGTACCAGTTTGGTGTTTTTGTGCCCAACAGTTAGATGACAGGCACAATGGCAGTGACAGTCCATCACAGTACTGCAACTTTGGTGTTACAGATGGCTGCATCATGAGACTTCCACCACACACCTGCTAGGCCCAGGTCATGTACACACGCTACACTGATCAAATGTCATGTCATATATCTGGTTTAACTGAAATAGTGCTGATGTGGTGAAAGGATGCGTTGGGAGATGAAGACAGAAATGGTCAGGGAAACAATATGTGAAGACAAGAACTTTCTGTGATGCCAAGTATTCAAGTATTGTGTCTGCATGTTTTTTTGTGTTTCAGTGGGCATTGTTTCCCACACTGCATTTTGTCATATGCCACACTTGTGTGATTAATTCCTCAGGGCCTTATTGTAAATAACACTTTGCTTGACAGACTTGTTTGAAAGGCTTTGAAAATGCAAAGTGACCCAGCGGGTTCTTCATCTCCGTGTCAGAGGTGCTGGCTTTGCTCTTGAGTGGCACTACTGCTCAAAGTGATGTTTAAAACATAGACCTTCCTACGCTCCTGAATGCACTGTACAACAGCTGTCCAGACAGAGAGTGGGAGTGGTGCTGAGGAGAGAGGGAGACAGAGGTCAGGAGAGCAGGAGACAGACGAAAATGCAAATGGAAGGAGAGGCTAAACGGACAAAGAAAGGGAAAGAGACAGGAAGAAATGGAGTTGAAGAGTGTGGCAGTGGAAAGCTAAAGCAAAGGAATGATGACAAACAGTGAATGACAGACTGGCAGTGTGCCAGAAGAGGATATGAGAGGATAAAGGAGAGAAGCAAAACAGCATAGGTACCTATCTGACCTTATAGGAAACCTTTTGCTAGACACACAAACATGCAGGTGAAAGTAAATTGAGTCTATACTGCAAATAACCACTTAGTCATAAAAATATGACTCTCCCTTCCCTACCCTACAAACCTTTGTTAGTTGTGTGCATCAACAGCAGCTGGCCTTAAGTAGTTTGATTACCAGGCTATGATGTTCTAATATGACTTGACCTTTACTACGCCAACTCTTGTTTCAGTACACTCACATATAATGCATACATTTAGATCAACTCTCAGATAAAATATCCATTATCCAGTATGAGGACATTATGACTGATCATGTTACGTGTCCTTGACTTAACAGGAGCTTAATCCTCCGCATTCACAGTGTGCTGCAAAAACATCCTGCCTCTATTTAAACCTTCTCTCCTCTTTCAGACACAGGCACTGTAGGCACTTATCATCTGATCTAGAAAAAATATTTTGTTGAAAATATAAAAATCTTGGCCTAAGACAAAGCTTATAAACAATGATAATGCCTAAGGGCAGTAACACTGTTGAAAAATATTAGTAACTTCAGAACAACATTAAAGTGCAGTAATGCTACAGGAAATGATCATTTCACTCAAAAATACTGATATATGCACCAACATTATTTTGGTTGTATATTTTTGTTTGTATTGTTTTAGTTTTTTTCATTTATTTTTTTTTTTGTTTGTTTGTTGGGATACTGGTGAACAAACAGCAAATACACATGGGAGTTTAGATATTTCAGGAACATTTGCACCAACTCAGTTTTACACTGATAAATGTGGGTGTGGTTTTTCCTGCTGTCAAGGAAACTTTGACAACATGACAGTCTCTCATACACTGGTAGGGACCACATATGAAACCTATACAGAGGAGGTGGTGGGACACACACTAGCAAACAAAAAGAAAGTCTCAAAGTTAATATTAGCCGTGCTCTGTGAAGTGACTTTGTGCAGATAGTTGGAGAAGACAATGGGCTCCAGAGTTGGATTGGGTTGAATCCAGTGACATTTAGTGAAATACTTTATTTAGATACAGCATATGATCTACACTTAATCCACTTTAAGCCAGATGGCTCCAGATGTCATTACACTGTATCGTTTTGGCATGTGTCACACTGCTGCTTTATAGAGATTTTAGAGCTACTTTTTACAGTCTCTATTGCTGCATGTGGAGATTAATAAGTGTGATTCATCTCAGAATGCATACTTGTACATTCAAGTTAATATGTGTTTACACGTCACACATTATGTGACAAACAGTATGTAAACTGACAGGTTATCTGAGACACATGGAGATGTTAGCAGATACATTTTCACAGAAAACTCAGGGCATATTATACAAACCCTGCTGTTGCTTGGAGAGAGAAAGCAAAGTAGGGAAAAGTCTAAAATTGGAACAATCTCATTGTCAAGTGTCAAAGAACAAATGTAATTTAATGGTGTCTTATCTAATTCAGGGAAAGGAAGAGGAACTATTTGAATGC
>OMLM01005042.1:95731-111880 GCA_900302695.1 Helostoma temminkii
GATGATCCTTTTTTTAAAAAAAAAAAAACATTTTTTCAAAAATACTCACAATATAACACATAATTCCCCAAATTTTCTATAATGGATTGTGACTACAGTAGAAGCAGATTGTGTAGAAATACAGGATGCTGTGGACAAAAGGAGTAACACTCACTCACGAAATGTTATGCTGGCTTACCTCACCATGCAATTTGAACTGGAGTACCAACTAAGCAAGGGCATTCAGATAGATGAGAGACATTTAGTGAGCTGGATAATTAAACGAACAGACCCCCAGATCACCATTAAGTTTTTTTCTTACTTCCTCATGGCACAATTTATATGAGCCGAGAGCCATTTCTATGATATATCAATAACAGATGGCGGATAATTATACAAACACTTCCCAGTCGATGCCAGGACACATTAGAAGAATAAAAACTATTCCTGGATTTGTGATGTGCTTTCTTTTCTTTACTCACAATTCCAATACTCTGTCTTTCTCGCTGTCTTTGGGATTTTTTTGGTACCTGAGTCAAGGTCAGAGTTGCGGGTGAAGGGGGATGAGGCTGGACAGCTTCAACTGAGGCTAGCTGTGTGGTGACATTCTTCTTTGAGTTGGGTGGCACAGTGGCAAAGGAAAATGCGTGCACTGGCTGAAATTTCATACTGGAACATGGAGAGCCAGAATTGTAATGAGGGAGAGGGTCAAAAAGAGAATCAATTGGCACTGGAGTCAGAGTCAGTGCAGCCTCACAGGATAACATTGTGACAAACCTTAAGGAGAATTTTTCAAGCTTGTGCATTTCAGTCTATTAGTGTGGAAGAGGTGAGTTTGTGCTAAAGCTGATTTTTATTAAGTTGTCAGCTTCACCATGTGAAGTTAGAGTGAAATAAGGGACGTCATTGACATGAGGAAGCTGCAAAATTGTTAACAACAGAGGATAATGGCACAAATTTTCAGACAGCATCTTTAGGGAGCCCTTTATAATGTTACACCTGGTTGTACACAGTATGACAAATATTTATGTAATCGTTTTTTTAATTACAAAGAGAGAAGTCCAAACCCAGTGCACTTTACACTTCCATAGTGCTGGCCGATCATGGTGGAAACTGAAATTGGAAAGTCATTAGAAAGTTGTAGGTTGGAATGGCTTTCCCATAGCTATCCAGCCATCCAACAAGCAGTTTTGATAAATATATTAGCACTCTTCACACTTTGTAATTCATTTGTTGTAGTCCTGATACAAATAAAAAATAAAGAAATTATTTTATTTCTTAGGGGGAGTTGCAGTGTGTGGTTTGTTTGTTTTTCCAAACAATAGCTGAGCATACAGTAATAATTTCCTATGGTCTTTGTGCCACAGTAAGGTTACTGGATGGACTGAAAAACTGTTTGTGCACTTATTAAACAAACAAGCAAAAAAAACAAACAGATGTGTCAGAAGCACATCACAGCAGAACAAAGAAACATTGGTGAAGTGTACAAAGTAGAGCACTGTGATGCTTCATTATTCTCAAAATTCCTCTGATAACATGGTACACATTATAGGTAGACATTTTGTAGGCTACTAATTATTTATTATAGATATTATTATTATTATGGATATATAATTGTTGCTCACTGGTTACATTGTCTGCAGTTTTTAAGAGGTAGACAAAGACTAATCAAGAACAAAAAGCCGTAATCAAACAGATTTTGGCCCTTGACATTAGCAAAGATTGTGAGTTTGAAAAAATCCTGACATAAAAGTTGTAAAGGACATAATTCACTAAGCTTTTCATTTACATTTAGGTCTGATTGGTCCGTGTATTTCTTTAGAAAATCATGTGCACGTATGCTCTGTGTCTTGGTGTATAGCTCCAGACATGCATGTGTAGATTCACTCTTTGACAGCCACAGTTGTAATAGAGCTCATCCAATTGTTGTCAGGCCATGCTATTGTCTCTTGTGTATGTCTTGAATCCGCCACCTACTGTGTACTTCTCCTCGCTGAAGTGAAAGCCTGTCAGCAGCCATTATTCCTAGCAAGACCTCTACTGTGATCCCTGCCATGTTTCATCAAAGCGTGGCTATTTATTCCAAAGCACACTGTCTGAGCATGTTAGCTAGTACTAAAATTATTGTGTATGAGTGTTTGTGTGTGCTTGTGCCCACTGCTATTCTTCTTTTGCTCCTAACCTCTTGTCATTCCTGTGGACAAATACCAGTGGAAGGAGCTGAGCAGACAAGTTTGCCTTTCACCAGTACTATTTTACAATGGAGTCTTGAGTGGCGTCTGTGTGTGTGTATGTGTGTGGCTAAATAATTAACACTGTTTGCCGCCTTGCTGAAACACATCCCTCACACAATGATCTGATAAGAGCCTCATGAGATATACCCAGTTTGCCTACCCTGTACAATGACTAATGCTGCATATGCCTGTATGAATGTGTCTCTACCGAAGGATGCTTAGCTTATCAGCCGTTTGAACAGGTTTGAGTTTTTTTTGCAGAAGTAAACAAACATAAGTATGTGACTACTGATATGTATGCATTGCTATCTTATGAATAGCATAGAACAATATGATATCATTGTTATTAATATTACAGTATTATTCAAAATAGTTTCAGTTGTATTATGCTTAAGCTGAAGTGTGGGGCACTTGAAAAACAGGACCTGGGCAGGATTACCACAGTGACTGCATAGTGGCGAAGTCATGATATATAGATTATATGGAGTTGTATAAGTGGAAACTGTATAAGGGAGGTGGCATGTGTAGATAGCACTATGAATGCAAGTTTGTAAACTTAAATACAGAATGAAATTACTCTCAGTCTATTCCCAAGGTTTCTTCCATTTCTTTCCCTGTTAAAACATTTTTGGGAGAAATTTTCCTTACGCATTCTACGGACTAATTCTAGTGGATGCCATATGCTCTACAGTGTGTAAAGCTCCATGAGATGTGATATTGAGCTATATAAATAAAATTTGATTAGATCACAGACACACACAGTCTTTAAAAAAGAACATGTGTACACTAGAACACCTGTTTTAAAGCAACAAAACTCCTCCAGCAAAGAGCACGTGAAACGATTCATCTGTGGTGTAACATTTCTCTACAGATTCAAACAATACATCCATCCCTGCCCAGGAGGAATGAGTTGGGAAAAACATTATTACAATGAGCCATTATTGATTTCTTTTATTTTTAAATATTATTATTCATTATAGTTTCATTAGTCAAACACTTTGGGTTTTGGCTAATTGTATTAAATGAACAGGATTTATAATTACTTAACATTGGAGGGATATTGACCAGGCTTTTACGTGTGTGTGCGCGCGCGAATGTGTGTGTGTTTGTGTGTGTTTGCGTGTGTGTGTTTGCATGCTATGCAACTGTGTGTGCACCTAATCAGAGAAAGGTCATAGGTCAAGGAGTAAAACCAATTTCCTACAGAAACAGCTCAATACCACCACAGGAAATACTGCTCTTAAGATGGACAGGTTTATAGATAATACATTTTACTAGAGGCTTTAAAGTGAAATAGAAATGTTTTACTAAAACAACAATATGCAGAAAATTGGCTGTATTTTTAATCCAAAATATTTTTTATTTTACTCTGGTTTTAAAGAAGTACCACTAGTAAATTCAAATCGTGTTACCAATATGTATCTCCTGTGAGCTATATCTTACTCTCTATCAGTTCCAGAAAACTATTTGGCTCTATGTCAGCTGTACCACTGTCTTCACCAGCCAGTAGTTATATCTTTTTGCATTGTGGCTCTGAGTAGGTAGCAAAGTGGCTTTATCAGATCTATTTCACTGTTGCTTGTTACAGTGATGCAGATAAGAACACAATCAGGGCAAACCAAAACTGTGAAGGTGCAATGAACTTAAGATGCTATAAAGCTCCATAAGCATGAGGGGAACTGCAGAGGCAATGAATCTCTGTCAGATTGTCAGTTCGAATGAGCTCTTTTACAATACACTTGGTCATTGAATCTACTGTTAATATAAAAGCATTGATTAGTGCGGCTTTAAGCTCATCATTGTCAGTCAACAGGTTATTAATATTTAATGAAGCTTAAGCTATAAGTAAAGACTTGATTAGATGCCTTCAGTGGATTACTGATTTTAATGACAGACATACTCAAATTCAGATTCTGCTCGGTTCAGTTTCTGGTTCTGCTTTCTTGACACTAAAGATCCCCAAGAAACCATATTTAGTGCAGTTCAGTGCCTTTAAGGACAAAACGCTCTGTTCTTGTTGCTCCTTTATATTGATTTGGTTGGTGGACTGTGTGGTCTGCAGATTGGATTAGAGCAGCTGTACTGCAGCTCAAGGGAAGAGAAACTGCCTTGTGTTTGAAGACAGGACCGATAGCTACTGTAGAGTCAGAGACAGTCTGATCTATTCTAACTTTATAGAGCATCTCTGCAGAGGCATATCACAGTGAAAGCTAATATGGTTTTGACAAGTTACCCAGAAAGAAATTCAACAGGGGTTTTCAGGATGAAAAGGTCAGAACTGTCAGGCATTTAGTGAATAGTACAGTCTTACACTAAAGTGCATGTGAGTAGGCTGATGGATGCTGCTGAAAAGGCCTTGTTTGCATCTGTAACGGGGAAGTCAATGTAATGAAAAAATATGAAGGTTATTTTACATTTACTGTATCTCAGAATGATCTATGACTTCAGTCACTGCAGTCCAGCAGTCTTTCTTCAGTGTTTCTATTTTAGGGAATGTCCATGTCAAAGTTTTGTTAGACCTTGCCAACATAGGCTTGCACTGCTGTGGGCTTGCTGCTGGCAATGGCTTTCACCGTTGAGTCATATCTTAGCAACATGCCTGCTGGCCTATTTTTGGTTTCAGGCAATTATCCACAATGCAGTGTGATGATATGGTCTTATGAGACTTCCAGGTTGTGGATGTAATGAAGGGAAAAGGGTCTGTAGCCACATCTGTTAGGTACTGTATCTGCACGGTTTCCTCCCAAACATATGAATGTTGTTTTACTTGGAAACTGAGTGAAAAAAATATTTTTGTATCATTTAATGTGCACCCAGTGAATCACTGTAGCAGTCTACTGCAATGCGTACTAGTGAATAGAAATTAAATTAATAAGTCGTTGATGGACACACAGTGGCACTGTCTTGCTTTATAGGAAATTAAAGAATTACTAAAATGAATATTTACAGCTTCTAGTCTTGGCATCTTCAAGTAATCCAGATTTTGTAGAGACAGAAAAGAAAAGAGGTAATTAAAGGAAAGCATTGATCTAATATACTGAGAATGAGGTCAGTTCAGTCTCAAGTCAATCATACTGCTGCAAATGTTGTATTGCAGCATTCACCAGTCTTTTATCAATATGTGACATGTAAAACCACAGTGTAGCAAAGATTTCTCAGGGTACAAACTGTGACAAATATTTGTTTGACATTTGTCACATGAAATTATCTTTCATCTTTCTTATATGTATCACAACTGATAGGAATGTAACGGCACAGGTTTCTGTTTTCACACAAAGGGTATCATACTAAAACAAAAGCTACTGTACATAACACTACACTACCTTCAATTATATTGCAATACAAACTTTTGTAAATGAAATTAACAAAAAGCATGTACAATTGCATGGAAACAAGGTATATATTTCTTATGGATAACAAACAAAAATGTAGATCTGCGCTGTGATTCTACAGAGCTTAATGAACAGGAGATCAAAAGTCAGGGTTACCATTTCCATCTAAACAAAGTTCAGTTCAAAAAGTTCAGCCTCCCACTTGGATGTTTCTGAGCCTATACAGATCATCATCTTGCTCTGTGTCCTCCTTTCACTGTACCTTACATCATTCTGCTTTTGCATTGGTGTCTATGCTGTGTGTTTTTCACAGTATTATGAACAATATATTTGTCACATTGTTTGAAATGTTGCACTTTCATCCCATACATCATTTAAGATAGTTTTTCTGTCCTTCATCTGATATTCCCTTGGTCTAGACTTTTAAATGATCCCCATTTCATCAGGAGATTAATCTGATTAAGGAAGCAGTCCTCTCAATATGCTGTTTCATTGTGACTTTGAAAACCCTGTCAGGAATGTCCTCAAACTTTCAGTGACTTGATTCATCAATACACTGATCACTTATTGGCTTTGTTCCTGACAATCTGTGCAGCAGGTACAAATGTGTAACCACTGACCAAGAATTTCTCTCAGTTACACACCTGCTCATAAGATCCCCATGTGTCTTGGTATACACTGGTCTATTGTGTGCTGTGCTGGTATTAAATTTGAAAAGAGAGATAGGCTATATACGGTAGTGAACTATGAATCACTGCCTCAGCTATGACTCCAAACAGTTTCAAATACCTTAATTCTGAGGAGATTTTAAAGAAGCAATGAACAATAGCCTCAGATTAAACAGCCTCAGATTAAACATCCCGTGAGTCCTATGTCAGATAGGCCACGTGCTTCACATTTCACATTTCCTATAAAATTTCTTTCTTACTTTGTTTGTGATAATTTGTTTATCTTTTACATCACTCAATAACCATTTTTTATCTCCTCTTTCTCTCATCCAATCCTTTTCATTTTCATGTACCTTCTGTTTGTGTTTCATTTCTCCCCATCTGTCTTCTTCATTCGTTCCATCGTTGTGTCTCCCCATTTGGCATCTAGTCATCAAATTCCTTTGCTATTCTAATTATTCAGTTCATCTTGACCTCTTTTCTCTGCCTCGCTACATGTCAATTCAGTGCTCAGTCCATCTTAGTTTATATCGCCGGCTGCTCACTCATCTCGACTCTCCTCACTCCCACCATCCATTTACCTCTTAGCTCTCCTGTCATTTCTCCATCTCATCTTTATTGCTCTTCTGCCGTTGAACGCTGATTTTCATCTCTTTCTCACATTTATTTTCTCTATGTGTTCCAGTGTGAGATCCTGTCTATATTAGGAGCGCAACATTTGCAGGATGATTCTATTACATGTCTCCTAACTGCTGGATAATTCAATAAGCATTACTGCAATGACACAGAGTTAAAATCTACTTAATGAATCCACTGTACAGATGAATGTGCTTTCTCCTTCTTCATTTCCCCTTTGTCTCCTCTACTCTTTCCCCATTTTATCTGCCTCTCTCCTTCTGTCCCTCTCCCCCCATCCTTCCTTCCTCTTGCTTTCTGCAGGGTGTTGATGGAGAGCCTTTCGAATGACAGCCGGGACAGTGGTCATCACTGGTGGAATTCTAGCTACGGTTATATTACTCCTTATCATTGCAGTACTGTGCTACTGTAGGCTGCAGGTGAGACCACAGCTGCACTTTTTTACACTTAGTCATTTAGCACATTCTTTTATCTAAAACAACACACCAGGAGGACAAGTGGGAGAAGAGAAATGCTTTGTGTTTTGATGCTTGACAAACTCTATTTAGGTTGAAATAGCAATTTGCAGAATATGCTTATTTACTGATACCAGTCCCATTTCTATATATTATCTTAGCAAAGTATAACAACTGGAGAAACACTTTGCCTGGCACTGTAAAATTGTTATAAAATCCATCTGCCAGCATTTGTAAAAAGTGTTAATTAATTTTAACCTGTAAAATACTGGAGTTTCTAGTGGTTGGCTCACAATTGTCCAGTGCAAAGAGATAGTTATCTCCCTTAAAACAAGATGCTGGTAGGTGGAACTTACCCCATATTCTCTTATCGTGTTCACATGTGAGAACTGTAAGTGAACCCTTGTACACACACAGATCAAAGTGGTTTGAATTATAAACCAATATCCTTATCTCATAGCTTGATGTGATTGGTGGCAGAGTTAAAATACCCTTGAAGTTTGCTGTTTTCAGACACGTTTTAATAAAAGGTATTGCACAGTGTTTACTAGATGTAAAACAACCTTATACCGACACTCATCCTTGATATCAAGCAGCTTAATCTTATTATCATGTAGCTCCTCATTTGAACCATGGAGAATCATTAAATCCTGTAAATTCTTTCACTTTTAAATGCACAGACTCAAGTCTCAGCAACCAGCTTCTCCGGATTTTATCGATTTATATTAGTCTAGGGGAGTGAAAAATCTTTTTCTTTGAGGGAGCATAATAATAATTTCATCAAAGATGTCAAATTTCCTGCTCAAATTCACAGTTCAGTTTGCAGCTCCTGGGTGTATTTTTTAAAAGTTTTGCTCCAAACTGTCAACTTAAAGTAAACATTACATGCTTCCTAAATATATTTTATAAAATTACAGTTTGTGGACAAGAACTGTTAACCACAAATTCTCTATTGAATGTCAGTAGGTCTAAAAACTGCAATTGCTAGTGATTCTTTCTTTAATTTCTCCTCATACTTGACATAATTTCTTGCTTTCCACATGCTATCCAATCTCACCCTCTTTTCTTTCTTCACCAGTATTATTGCTGTAAGAAGGAAGAGTCCGAGTCGGAGGAGGAGGAGCCAGACTTTGCAGTTACCTCCCGCCTCCCTCCAGTCCACTCCAATCACAACATTGTGGCGGCGACGGCCGCCGCTTCCTCCATCCCAAATGGCCCCGCCCTTTTCTCCACCCCTCCGCTGGCCAGGAAACTGACACGTTCACAGACCTTCTGTCCATCCTGTACACACTATGAGCTGCCTTTCTATCTTCAGCCACCTCAACCACAGATCCACAACCAGCCAGATGGGTTGAGGAATGGAGGTGACCGGATCAGCTACCGCAGCGTCCAGCAGCAGGATCTGGACCTGCCAGTGCCTGTGAACATTTCAAACTACCGAAAACCAAACCTCGCCCGCTCAGTCACCATGAGGGACATGTTCACGCGTAGCTGTAGCATCAGCACTGATGTTTAGCTGGGTGAGGTTGGACCTTTGGAAATGTATGTTTAAATGAAATGGAAGGCTGAGGCTGGACTGGTCTAAAGTCAAACTCTGTTTTTGTTGTCTTGACAAGTCTAGTCCAGTTAAATATGGTCAAATGTAGTTTGTTTCATTCTACTGGTCACCTCCTGCAGAAAGGAGGACTCAGATGGCTCTCAGGACAGGTACTATGCTCAGGTCCAGGACCTTATACTTGGGCCAACATAAAGCATAAAGTATTTAAACATGTTGAATTTTAAACACAAATTTCTTGGTTTGCATTGCTTTTGGATATTTCTTTTTTAACAATTTGTTTTACTATTTGATAAAATTTGTGTAGCCCTATTTACTCTGAACTCTTCTACCCATGGGCTGAAGGACAGACAGATAACCGCAATGTTACAATAACATAATTGGCAGGGATTTTGTCTCTGCCATAGCTGCTACAAACAAATATCGTTAGATGAAGTCCAGTGTTTCCCCTTTCTATGATGGGATGATCACCTTCATCCTTCACCCACAGATTACAAAGATTATCATTAACTAACATGGAAAGACGGAAGGAAGAAGGATGATGTGAAGGAAGATTTTAGACTTAACTTAGGCTAAAATATTTTAAGACATAAAGGGCTCACAGAAGATGAAATTCCCTGCTTGTTTTCACATCCTTTAATAGAGGTCTCCAGTTTGATGAGAGGCTGGTTTCTCTGAGTATCTGCTGTCATCACAAACTGTATATACAGTATACTACACTTGAGCAGATCACGACCTCTGTGTGCTTTCAGGCAAGGTGAACTAGGTGCCAAAGGAGGTTGGGTTCCAGTACCTGTGTGCATAAGTGTGGTTGTGCTTGCATGCATGTGTGTGCATGAGTGTGCGTGGGTGTGTGTGTGTGTGTGTGTGTATGTTGTTATACCAGAATTCTTATTCCATACAATTTAACACAGCGTGTCATCCCAATGTATATTGGGATGTATGAACCCAGTGGTGGGTTGCAATAATATTTTAAACATATATTGTAAAGGGAGAAGAATTAATGCAAAGAATGGCCTAAACAGATGTAATGGCAAACTTTAAGTGGGTTTATTTTATTGATTAATGCTGCAACACAGGCTCAAGCTACAGGTGGCAGTCAGACGCAAAAGATTTTGACGGCAACATTTCTAACTTTACAATGTGATCATCGTTATAGTTCATCACTGACCTTTTTGTGGACTGCATTCCTTGTATTGTCTGATTTGTTTATATATGGATCCATGAACTAAAGATTAATTCACCTTTAAAGGCACATCTATAAATATTTAACAGGTCATGGCATCTACAGCAGTGTTTCTTCTCTTGACTCGTTGGACTGAGGAATATTTGCGCTTACTCAGAGAGCTCCTTCATGGAATTGTTAATGTTTTCTGCACTTGGCTTACTGGTCTGGCTGGTGGCCTGATATTCTGACTGGAGGAGCAGCAACCGAAACACAGGACACAGATTTAATGAATGAAATTATTTACTAATGGTTGTGTGACAGATTGAATTTGATTTTATTGTCCTTCTTGGACAGCCCTTTGCTGTCACAATGTATGGTAAATAATGGTGTGCCCCTCTCCTGCGCTCTCTCTCTCTCTCTCTCTCTCTCTCTTTCTGTCTGTTGATTTTATCAACAGTCATGCTCATTTATTTTCCCAAAGGGTGAAACAGTGAGTGATTTTCAGTTTTTCCTCTTGTGACATGTGCTTTCCTGCAAATACACAAGGACACGACATGTGCATACACAGACACACACAGAATAGTTCTCAGTGCTTTGCTTTCCTTTTTTTGAAACTGAAACTATGTGACAGTTGCACAGGAATTTAGTGCCATAAATAATTACGACATTTTATTATTATAATTATTATTATTATTATTATTATTATATAAATGTATATTAAAATGCAGTGTTGCTTTTACCTTAAAATATTTGAATTAGTTGCTTTATTTTAAGATCCAGCTGTTTTTTTTTTTAGATTCAGTACATTACAGCAGAAATGTCTTTGTTTCTAACGTATAACTAACAAACACATTGTTGCTAATAAAATGGTGTGAAAATCCTTCTTATCTGTTTTGTTGCTATTTATTTTACCACAAACAAATGCAGGATAAACATTTCTTACATCTTATTCATTATCATGTTGTTTTAAATTACAAGCCTGGGAATTCATTCATTTCATTAAATTCATTAAAATGTGTTTTCAGTGTGTGCCTTTATATGCAGGAAAACCTGTTATCAATGACAGGTTGTCAACATTTATTAATAATAAGCATGTAAAAAGTATGTTCTAATAAGTATATTCCTTAGGCAAAACTACATTGCGACATAGTTCAGCTGACTGCCAAATGCTGTGGATTCAGATAAAATATATTTTTTGGTTGAACACCATATGACAAACAGCAGAGATGGATCATTCCCTGCAAGCAAGCATGTGTCTGTCTCAATTATAGTATCAGAAGTGGGATTTAGACCATTGATTTGTTCGAACTAGCCATTCTGCACATTAGTCCTGAAAAAACAATTTGTCCAGGCCAGACTGAAAACTGAACTGAATTGAATACACTGGTTCTTTATGTATGTGTTTTTGTATTTGTTGTTAATCACATGTGTTCATTGTGTGAACTCTTACAGGAAAATCTCTGTAAAAGCACCAGCCAGGATTTATATTCTCTAATGACTTACAAGTGTAAATGTCTGAAGGAAAAACCAGTGAACTTACTAATATGTTTTCTTTGATTTTAAAAGTCAAACTTCACTCATACAGGTAAAATGTCAATATGAGAACACAGCAGATCCTGAGGAGCCTCTAACCAAAACATGAGCAACAAATCTGTTGGCACACAAACCCAGTCAGCCCTGAAGCGAGGAGGTGAGAGTCATGACAGCAAACACGTTTGAATGGGAAAGAGTAAGAAACAAGAATGGGACTCGTAAGTGTGATGATAAACTAAGCCGACAGTTAGAGGCGAGGAGATGATAGCCACAATGAAAAGTCATCTGCACAGAAAGGCTCAAAGATGTAAACGGAAGACTTTACACTGACAATAAACTGAGTGAGTCACAGAGGCAAGCAGACTAATCATACAATAGAAAAACTGAACTGAAAACTACTTTGGAGAGGAAATGGAGGTAGTTATTAGAACGATGAGTCAGCTAATGAATGAGAAACGGCAGAACACACAGACAGATGGAGGCGTGGAGGAGCTGATATCAAACCAAGGCCTCCCTGGCAAAGACATGAATAGCCATTTTGTGATGGCATTAATACAACAGCACTGTTTTACACATGAAAACCAATTCAGATTATGATGGATTCACTTTGATGTGGATATATTCAAACTCCTACTTATTTCTACATGAATTGCAAGTACTGTAACGGAGAATTACTGTCACACTAGCATTCCACCCACAAGACAAATTTGCTGGAAATGTATTTATATATTCTTTTTACAGTCACCATAATTCACATGTAATAATAGAACCACTTGAGGCAATGGTGGAGTATTAGTTGTAGGACAGCTTGATAATGAAGAGCTTCTTCTGCTATGGTTCAGTGATAGAGCCTTTTAAACCCTGTGTGGCAGATTCAAAGTGGCTAGTGGTTTTTATTTATCTTCTTGCAAACTTTTGGCAAAAAATGTACAAAAATATCTTCATAGTCTGATTACGTTTTTATCTCAGATTCAGGTCTGGGGAGTATAACATATTGGAATTTACTTAGAGAGTGGAAGCATGGGTAAGGGTACTGTATCAGCAGCATTAATATACCTGCTGACTATTAATACTGTTTAGACTGAGGTACTGTGAACCATAAGGATGGAGCATAGGTGAAGGTGTCCTTCCATCATTACTGACGCACTTTGTCCAGCTCAGCAAGAGCCTGCCTTGTAACTACAATAGCCTGACTATCTATCAGCTTCTTTCTATCAAAGAGTCCTTCACCCAGGCTTTGACTGTTGGTCTAAACACAAATCTTCCTTTTTGACATCTGCCTTTAAGTTTAACATGGGCCAAACTTACAAAATGTGTGAACATCAATCACTAATCCCCTGATCTTCCTAATTCTCATCACTGCTTGCATTATTGCATGAGGGGTGGGGGGGATATACATCTGGGTATTTTTGCATGTATTCCTTTATTTGTTTGCATAAGTGTTGGTACTATATTCATTAGAATAATCACTTGTGCAGGCTAGATGAATTATTTAGAGGCATAATCGCCTCCAGTGTAAGCAGAGCTTGTAGCAGAGCCTTTAGAGCTGTATCGATGTTTTATGACATGCTTTGAATCATCCACCTCATCTACCCCTCACCCTGCAGCAGTGTGCTCATGCTCCCTCCATCTGTCCACTGCATCCTGTCTTGTCGCTTTCTCTTCATCTTCTGCTTTCTTTCCACCCTCCCTTACATTCTAGTAGTACACGTTGTGTGTGTGCCTGTTTTATGGTTCCTGGCCATAAGCCCCCAGCAGCAGAATTTAGATGCAGTACAGAGAAGCAGCTGAGATTTCATGAATTATGAACATGATAGATAGGAAGCTTTCCAAACTACCATTACAAACCAATGCTTCCTACCCCTTCTTCTCCATTCTCCTCATTGTCCTTCTGTGTCTTCCTGTCCTGTTCCTTCTGCTCATTTCCATTTCCATTCCTTGTTTTTCTCCTGCTGGGATTTTCCTTGCACTCACTTTTCTCACCACCTCGTCTTTCACCTCCTACTTCTTATGTTCACTTTTCAAACTCTGCTTCTTTATATAAACCTAATATAAAACTTTGTGCCAATTACCAAGAGTGAAAGAATGAAAAGCCAGTTTTTCCAGAAACAAAATATTTTGTGTAATTGTACTGATACACTATTTACCCGCTTTTTAAAAACTTCTCTGTGGATTTTAAAAATATCAAGAAGGTTTTGTTAAAATTTACTTGGATGCCCAAAAGCCATGAAAATACAAATGGGTTGAGCATCAAACTTCATTTTTGATTGACAATCTAATCAACTTGATGATGAAGTAACATCATAATAAACACAGTACATACATCATATCATGCAAATATAGACATACTGCATATACATATATGCACTTTAATACATTACAAAAATGCACTTGTATGAAAAAAACTTTCTTGCACTTACATCCCATTAAAAGGATACAGTTCTTGTTTTCTCCTTGACTTGGATTTTTGCTTGTCTTGTTCCTCACTTGTAAAAGTGTCTGCCAAATGGCTAAATGTAAATGTAAATGTCATGTACACAGTATAGGCCTTTTACACAGGAAACATTTTGACATGAACTACTAAAAATGAAAGTGTCAGTAATTAAATGAATGATGGTTGAATCCATTTAGCTTCTTAAGTATCAGGTGAATTCTGGTTAACTGTTGCACTGTCGTGACTTACAGGGACACATTGATGGAAAGAGGCAATTACTAATGTTATTATTAACAGCAGTGCCTGAACCTTTATAAGGCAAATTGTCTGCTGTGATAAGTATAGATAGTATAGATAGAGTAGCTACATAAAGCTGTAGCCCTCTGACCAAATGTGACAATTTCCACACTGAATACGGAACATTTCTTGCCAAAACTTTATTAATAATATTGACATCCCTTGCAAAAGAAGTACATTTAAGTATACTATTAGTATACTTCTTTTAAACTAAAAATGAGCAAGTGTGCTTAAAATGTACTTATCAGAGGTAAACTAAAAAGTGGGCCAATTTAGTCCCAAGAAGTATTAAAATAGTATACTAGCAAATATATACGTATACTTCATAAAAGTACGTATAAGTATACTTCTAAGCATATAGAAATGCATAGAAGTATACTTACTATACTTGAAGTATACCTGAAGTATACTTAAGTGTACTTAATAAAATAAACTTTAAGTATAGTCCTTTTTTAAGGGATAACCGCCAAACGTAAACACCAACAGAGTAGTCACTGAGTCACAAGTACAACCAATATCACAACATCACAGACATTTCATTTGTGAGAATATATAAAAATGTTTGCTGTGATATTTCTAAATGCCTCTGCAAATTCTGTATAACATCTTCTGTTACTGCTAATGTGAGCAAAAACTTTGTGTCATTAAACAAAAATGTCAGAATCAGAATCAGAGGATCAAACACTTGTTGGTGTGTCAGAAATGGAAAATAGCCATCCTCCACCAATCTCTCTCTTAGCTGTCTTACACACATTTGTGCAGGAGCCATTACCGCCCAGTGTGTGTAACCTTCTGATTTCTAAAAGGAGGAAAGGCCATGCCTCCTGTCTGAATTTTTCATTCCCCACCCTTTCTGTTTCTGCATAACAACTGATAAATAAGCAATGAATCTGAAGGACATAAAGCAGAATGGACTCAGCTTTATGTCCTCCACAGCCCAACATCATCTCCCTTCGATACACATTTTGTCTCTTGCTTTTTCTGTCTTACGCCTTTCTGGTCTCTTTAAATCCTGTCTCTCTTTTCCACTCATCATCTCTGTCTTTTTGTGCTATGTTCGAAGAGCTAAATCATTTTTTGCTATGTTCCTCTTCCTTTGTTCCTTACCCACTGAACTATACTGGAAAAACTGTGGTTTTAGTGGAATGAACACGACCTTTTGCTTTCTTAATCCACCAACACCGGTTTAGATTTAGAGTGATGGTGGCTTTGAGAGGCAGCTTGGTTGGTGAGCAGTTCAGAGTGGCCTCAGTTTAGATTAGCATGAACACATGCCACAGCATCACTGTCTAATTATGCAGTTTTCTTCTAATTCAAAAATTGTGTGGGTTGTTTCAAACAGAGAGTGAAAGAGTCTGTACAGTGTTGAGAGAGGGAAAGAGATGACTGAGACAAATACAGGAGTCAAATTAAATAGTATTTTGTCACCATCTGGTGGTGAATATGGACATGTTTGTTAGCATATTACAGTCAAACATAAATTAATCCTCCTCCTGATATATAGTATAGAATACTGAGACTAAAATTTCAGTAAAGCACTATGCAAATAGTTTTGATAATCAATCATTTATGTCATTTGTTAAAAAACACATCAACCATTCTCTATCTGAATATTCTCCAATGTAAAAAAAATATGCTTTATCTGTGATCTGGTGGTCGAACACTAAATATGCTCTACAGGGTTGATGTGCATGTATAACATCATATCATGTAAATTGTACTCACAACCATACAAACAAGTACAAGGAATATCTATAAACTATCTCATATCGTACATATAAAGCAAAATCATAGATTATAGGATGGGTAATTTACCCATCAGACAAATAAAGGTAACTGGATTATCCAAAGGAATATT
>OMLM01005042.1:112022-123855 GCA_900302695.1 Helostoma temminkii
ACCACAAATTAACTTTGGGATCTGGAGAATTAACTCTGGATTATAGGATGGGTAATTTACCCATCATATAAATAAAGGTAACTGGATATTCCAAATGTTAAGGTGATAATTAAAATAAATTCAAAAGTAACTAATTTAGTTTTAAGACCACATTTGTTTGCATTTGGCATTTTTTACAATGCATTTGCATAGGTCTATAATGTATTTAAACAGTCATTTAAAACTGGTTGAACTGTTTAAATGGGTTAGAATCTTTTTAAACAGGTGTTTTGCGAACATAAAGCTCTTTCTGTTCAGTTTAGTTTAGCCTAAAAGCGGATATATATAGTGATATATCACTATAAACAAGTGCAGTTGTATTTATATGTAGGGGGAAACGCCTATGTTAAACTCCGCGTAGCTGAAGTATATATGAGAAATAACTATCCCCTTAGAGAAACGTCCTGAGACTCCATCGCCATGTTTGTGACGTCTGTCGGCGGAAGACCCGCCTCCAGCTTTCAGGAACCAATCAACTTTTAGCATGAATCTGTTTACCATTAACCGCGAACTGCAAAAGTTAGCTAGTGTCGTTGTCGCGGTTCATAATTTAACTTAACTGCATTAAAAAAAATACTAACATGTACATTTTCATAATATTTAAGACAATATGAACACTGAGAAGTCAACGGACACCCACTGTAGTGTAAATAATAACGCTGGTTCAATTTCGACGCCGGAGGGAAACGACCTGAAGAAAGGAGCACTGAAAAGGTAGTTAGCGTAACTTTACAGTTAACGTTAGCCTTAGCTCGCTCAGCTACAGTAAACATATCTCACTTGTATTGCTGAAGTATTGTATACATTTCCTACCGAGATTATATGTGCTGGGAATGTAGTGTTCATCGTAGCTAACGTTGGCTAATCTAGTTTTCCAACGTTGAAGATGTCAGCAAGGGAAACGCCTTTTATTCCACTTGAATCTATTTATTCATTTATGTTATAGAAATCCTGTTAGTTTCTGACGTAAAAGTCAGCCACTATCAATCCCTGTTGTTACACACTAAAAATTATTTAAGTAATTTTAGGGGTTCATGTGACTGTCTCCTTGAATACAAAACTTCTGACACAAGTTTATTTTTACCGTGACTTGTGACTAACCTCAGAATCTGCAGATCAGCTCTTCAGTAGGCAAATACTTTGTTGTGGGACTTTGCAGTCTTGCTGTTACCTTGTGTAATTTTCTTTTAAAACACAACCTGCTGGACATAAGGACTAACTAGGTTTATTACTTACCAGCATTAATGAGCATGTACCAGGTCACCTCAGTAATAATTCTATTAGTCTGTCAACATTTTATCATGAATCACAATGTCTTTAATAATAAATAATGCTCCCTTTTCCCTAGGACTCCATTATCAAAGTATAAGAACGTACACTCCAGGTTCAAGTCACCTGTAAGTAAGCACTCTCTCTGTCTGAAACATACTCTTGTACGGTGTGCATTCCAGTATCATGGTTGCCTGTTTTGGACCTCACAGCTTCAAGTAAGTGAGCGTGCTAAAGTTAGCCCTACAGAAGAGGTGGCAGAGCTAGAGAGGAGAAGAAAGGAGATTGACGCAGAGATAGCACAGCTGGAAGCTGAGTGAGTACAGCTGTGTGTGTGTTTGTCTTGCATTTTCTTTTTTTTGTTTTTGAAGACCAGTTTATGCGATATGTGTCAATGTTGAGAATACAATTTCAACTTCATATCATTCAGTTTAGGATTAGGAGACATTAGCAGTGATAATTCCATAAAATCCATTTCATATAATAACCTGAAATACCAATGTCAATGTTTTCTTTTCTGCACATAACATTATTAGTAGTTACATGATATGACATTTTGTTTGTGTGTCTGTGCAGGAGCATTTCTACAGGTCTGCTTCTGTGTGAAACCAGTTGTATTTGTGTTTCTCCAGGGGATGTAGAGTAGAGGAGCTGGAGCATCATATTGATATGCTGCATGAATACAATGACATCAAGGACATTGGACAGTCACTCCTGGGTCGTATAGGTACGAGAAGTGTTTATGTAGGATATCATTTCTGTTCAACAGTTAAAAGTGCTAATGATACCAGACTTGCAAAACCTACGATGGCCAGATAAAATAAAATACTGTAAAATGTAGAGGTAAAAATAAAAGACTGAGGGTAACATACAACACAACTATAGATAAATCTACACACAGGTGAATGTTAAGACCTCCCTTTTCCACCATATAAAAAATACATGAAACCTGGATATATCTTTGATGTGCAGGCTTTTGAACAGAGCGCTAATAACAAGCTGGAAGGTCCACTGTAGTCTGGAGCATGCAGCCTTCAAGATTTCCAAAATAAATGTCAAAATGTGACCACAGAACAGATTTGCATTTTGCCACAGACCATCTTAAATGAGCTTTGGCCCAGAGAACATGGCAGCGTTTTTGTGTCATGTTCATATATGGCTTCTTTTTTGCATGATAGAGCTTTAGCTTGCATTGTTGGATGGCATAGCAAATTGTGTTCTGCGTTTGCAGAATCATGCCTGTTTTCGTATTGTCTGAGGATCTGAAGATCACCAGTCTTACAATATTGTGTTTCTCCAAATTCTCAGGACCTTTTGATGATATTATGTATGTGTAGGTGATGTATTCAAAGTCTTTGCAATTTTACATTGAGAAACATAATCCTGAAATTTTATGACAATTTGCAGATGCAGCTTTTCACAGGCTGGTGAACTTATACATTTGATATGTTTCTGTGTTCTGTTGCAAACAATCATTGCATTAATGTTTTTATGCAGATTTTACAGTAGATCCCTACTAATATTACTTATAATTATGGTCTGTGCGGCATTTTGTAAGAAAGTCAGGAAATTATTAGAGGACACTCACTCACTTTTATGATTTGATTCATCCAATTATTAGTGTCTGGACTTCCCCTCCTTTTGCATAGTTCTTTTAATCGCATCAATATGTTGTCATTTTAACTTTGGTGTAGAGTCTCATGGAGATTTTGTCTTCCAAGTGGACTGAGGTGTGAAAAATTGGTGATGTGAAATCAACTTAAATCACCTGCAATATACAAGGCCTGACTTGCCCTTTGATTTAAGCAGCCATTTATAGGATACATTGCCTCCTTCTCTCTTTCCTCTGTTCTGCCTTTTTGTTTCATAACAGATCAAGTTCTGTTGCAGTTATTTGTAAGCTGTTTGGCCAAAAAACAGGATGACAGCTAACCAGTTGAACAAGTTGTCTATCTATGTGACTCATGTTTGCAATTGTATGTACAATTAAAATATCATACTGCTGTGGGAGCATTTATTAAACAAATGTCATCCAAGGGAACATCTCCATAAGCCATTACCTGATTAGGCACTGCAGATGTTGTATGTAGGAAATATGAAGACTAAAACTTGTGAGTTTTGTGTGTTCACATTAATATATATTGAGATTCAGGGTGTTCTACAGCCATCCACCTGAGGGCAGCATAGCTGTGGCTGTTTCCTCTGGTAGCTAGAGTAAATCACAAGTCAAAGAAAATCATTCAACTTAAAACATTATTTAATTCTACAACATGTTTAAAATTTAAAAAATCACCTAAATCATGTTACTGATCAAATAGTCTTGCTACAACAATTGCAGGATGTAAGCTGTAAGATCAGCTGTAAGCTGGCATTTAACCTTCTCCTTACAAATTTTAATCATAATTCCTGTGACACTGTAGCTTAGTGTTTTTTATGTCAAGCAATGATGAATGTTTCTGGGGACACTCCAGGATGAGGAAACAGGCTACAGCGAGCATGTGCTGCAACTGCATGAGGTTGAAGAAGTCCGGAGAGGTTCACACCTTTCACACTGTTAGCTAAGTTTTGATGAATCACAGCCAAGTCACACTATAGTTTATGCATGTGTCAAAACAAACATTGCTTTTTCCCTACTTTTACTTGTTCGTGTTTGCACGTGTGCTGTGAAGTAAAATCTGGATATCTCCTGATTTAGTGTGCTGATGTTTTGTGTTGCAGAATTTTATGTATATAGTTTTTATGTTTATTCTTATGTTGTTTTCATTCCTGTTTTTACAAACAGAGGCAGCTATTTGTATAGATTCCTCTAATGCTTTATGTTAGTTATTTAATGTCTGATTTTAAATCTATATTTTAAGTTTTTACAATACCACTCTTTCTGATAAGTTTGCTGTCTCTTTAAATTCTCTTTCAGTACAATGAGAGTCAGGATGATAATGACCTTAGTGAATGGGGAAGCACTTCCCCTTTGACACAATAGCAGTCTTTGATTTATACGCACACAATTATGATCTCTGTCTGTCATGCAGACACATGCAAGCACTTATACATACAAACACAGTCAAATCCAAACGCATCAGCCTCTCCTTCCCCCTCCGTGCCCTCTCTCTTACGTTCTGTGAAGCATGCACTTTCACAGAGAGCATACACTAAAACACTGAGTTGCTGTTGTACTGTATGCTGTTATTCTGAGAGGGAGGAGATGGGTGGGCAGGCTGTAAAGTGACTGAAGAGGCAAGAAGAGATGCCCTGCAATACCCTCTAAAGACAACTGTCCCCTTGTGTTTCACCGTGTCTGTCTGTCTGTGGGTCAGAAATAAGATCGTCACAACTTTTAAAAAAAGTGTCCCTTTTTGCCCATATAGTCTTTACATTATTCAAATTGTATGTATATTATCTATAAGTTTTATGAGATTGTTCCCACATCACAAGTTTTTCCCTTGAAAGCTGAACCAGTGTATTTAGACGAAAACATTAATTCAAAACTGTAACCTAAAAAAGCCTTTAAAGGAACAGTTGTCCTGTAAGTGCAAGGATGATAAAAACAAACAGCCTCTCTACAGCTCCTTATATTTATTATTATAAACCTCCTTATTCCAACAGTACTGTATGTACCAAATTATTAGAATTTGCCTTTGGCAAAACAAACAATCCATTACTACTTTAGTTAGTGAGTTATTCAAATTATGAATGAAAATAGAACTGTATTATTTAGTTTCTGTGTTAAGTTTTGCTGCTATTTTCTGCTTCACATTATGTGTTTTAATATTTTGTGTTTCACTGCAGGTCAAGCTAAATATAATAATTATTATTCCTAGTAGAGTCTTATTAGTATAGTGTATTAGCAAGCTGTACCAAGAAATTCTAGTGTTGTCAGTCCTTTATATAGGACAACACAGTACAGGCCATCTGGTCTCTGTATCAGGCTCAGCCCAGCACAGCTCAGTAAAGCTCCATTCTGTATGATGCATCAGGGACAGAGGTCTGTCAGTGGGGTTTGTCTGTAAAGAATCATATGTAGTAAATTTAAAAAATATATATATATATTATATAATATAGAAATATGCATATTGTGTGTTTTATGCTACATGGAAAACACTGGAGATGAGTGAAGGTATGAACTCTTATTTTTCACTTTTTAAGTTTTAAAGCTGCTGTATCCAGCCTTTTCATCAAGTACAAGTGATGCAGTTTGTTTGGCACTGTGATCATGGTCTGTTCAGTGTTTTGAGGATTGTTTGAAAAGACGACTAGAGGAAATTGACCCTGTAATCTGCTAAAGGGGCCTAACCCCTACTTTGCTCTGTCTTGCAGCTGCTCTCAGGGGGACCACCACAAGAGATCTCTACAGCCACTTTGGTCTGGAGCTGGATGACTGAAAGAATGAAAATGCAGTGGTGAGAATGGTTCCTAAGACCAAGGGGAGGCATACATAAAGGAAAAAAACTGAAATAGACTGGAATAACTGTGTTGACTTTATCTGGCTCCTTTGCACTGAGGTTTGCCCATGATTCTGTTTTCATGTTTTTACAGAGAGAGATTTAATCAGTGGAAGTGAGCACGATAAGGTGGAAATGGGTGTTATAATGGCATCTACTTTGAAGTATTAACACAGTGAAATGTTTATAAGACTTCTCCAGCCTGTTACCAACCTTTACAGAAGGTAAATGTCACTGAGGCAAAACTTTGAATAGTTTTGTTTTGGTGTATATGAAAGGAGTTCAGTTAAGGGCATAAAAGTATGGCTGCATGAATGTTAGGTTGTTTTTGTTTGGGTTTTTTTTTAATTCAACTTAAAGTGTTAACTGTGTAGGCTCAGAGAACAATATCCTTTGAACCTTGACAGTAACATGTAATGAGGAACCAGCTTACACAGTATCTTCCTATTTTCATTGTTGCCTCGAAGCCCAAATCCAAGTTAATATTTATCAGTAACAGTGCAAGTGTGAAAGATGCACATAGTTTGTTTTGACACTCTTTTACAACAGGCATGTGTCAAACTCAAAATATTAGTGGTGCAACTTTTTGCTGAAGGTTGTGTCAATGTCACTCAGTTAATATTAGGCAACAGTCATATTCGTGTATAATTTCCTGTATATTTCCACATGGTCATCTCAAAGTTTTACAAGAAAAGAGAAGGGGCTGGCTAGCTACTTCTTTAATTTAAAAATGGCACCGTGTTCAAAACTTAGAACCCAGACTAGTGGTGTTGACCCAAAACTGTGTGTACCTGCACCGGTGTGTGTCTGCTCCCTATGTACAATTGACTTCATAGTGAGAAACTCTGTGTGCACCTCTGTCTGATCTTTGCATCATTCATTTAACATGTCACACACTGGGATTGGTGGTGATCTACCAGTAGACACCAGATGATAAATGCTGGGTTGCAGTGTATCTAAATAATTTTAGATATTATTGTAGCTCTAGTCACCAGTCTGAATATTAGTTGCACTGAATGTGTGTGTCCCCATATTTTCAGCTCTGCAGACAACTGAGGAACTAACCTCTTCAGACCTGCCATAGTTCGTAATACTAGGTCTTTTGCAGACTGTGTGTGTTTCATGACATACCCTAGTGCTGCAATGAACGGTGTGGAAAATGACTGCTTTCTCAGTGTTGGCTGCAACATTACACCAGTACAGTTGTTAGAGTACCCAAAATGTACCATCGGGTGAGGTTGGAGCTTTTTTTTTTTTTTTTAAAGAGCTGATTTATTATTTGGCATAATTTAAATCCTCGTTCAGTCCCGTCCAGCCATGTAGCCTAAATATTTATGTAATCTACATCCACAGTATTTCCACGTTTGGTGTTGCAAACATTGTAAGTGTAAGTAAGAAAACTGCAGGATGTCACCTGAATAGCCATCCTCCACCCGAAAAGCTGAACCTAAATCAGCTGATGTCGCAGAGGAAACCTGCATGTTGATGATTTTAGTTTTTACTGATCCTCGGAGACAGTGGCACTCGCTAGTTTAGTCCGGGCTGTTGTAGACCTTGTTCTTCCTCATTCCTAGAGGCACCTCTGTTGACAGACTCGTATTTGAAACGTATCTTTTGGCTGAGCGCTGACTAATGAATGGACTCATCGGGTAGAGGCAGGGCTGGTTTTACGCCACACATTGTTCCGCATCAGGGCCTTGTCCTCGCTATCGGCAGGGCCGCACCGCATTTCCTTTCCACCAGTACCGCAAACCCCGCCTCTGCCGGATAGGACATATAAAAAATCTCGGTCGTTTATTGGCCCTGGCACCCGTCCCTCAGCGCTTATTCCTGATACACTGATGGACGCTGACGGCAGTAGGCGGGCGCAGCTAAGAAAATTATAAGGTCATTTGAATTACGCTTGCTAGCGAGCTTATCGGCTACAATGAACGCAGAAATTATATCGGGGATTGTGACAATGGACGGATGATGATCACAGGGTCAAAGTCGATGTGTACAGCCAAGCGAAACTGACTCCCGACCCATCGGAGGAGAGGAGCAGCAGTCCGTTGTGGTATTAACAGGAGGGGATCCCGGTGCGCGTTTCTGTGAGCCTCTATCAAGCCAACCGAGCGGCGGTGTGCGGAGGGGGCGACCCAGCCAGTTTATAAGCCGATCAAGGTGGAATCGCGCACAGCCAGTTTCACGTTTGGGATTTCTGCGTACCTATATGCTGACGGTGTGAACGAGGTGAAAGGTATGTGAGCAAAAACCGGTCTTCCAAGCCACAGCCCAAGATGACTGAGCGCCCCCTCGATGTCCAACTTCTCGGTGGGTCCGGTTATTATGTGCTAGGAGAAAGGGACAGACCCCTTGTCCCCTCTCAACCTTGTGTGCCATCAGCCCACTCTGGGCACTCGATGGGTGGTCGTATCAAGCAGCTGTCGTGGTAATGAAAGCTCATTGATGCGAACACATACA
Source organism: Helostoma temminkii (assembly GCA_900302695.1). Classification (NCBI taxonomy): domain Eukaryota; kingdom Metazoa; phylum Chordata; class Actinopteri; order Anabantiformes; family Helostomatidae; genus Helostoma; species Helostoma temminkii. Next base: position 120,233 of record OMLM01005042.1, read on the forward strand.
TAGCATAATCAGCATGTGCCGTTGATGCCGTTTCACTGTTCAGCCGCTTTCTTGCTAACCGATGCGCGCAATACGCTGCGCATCCTGCTTCCCATGCGCGCATGTTAATCTACATCAAGTTGGCCACATATATATTGTCCAAGCGGGGTACGATTGAAGGCCCCGCATAACAGCGCACATGGCGTGCTAAGGTGTAGTCAAACCAGCAGTGGGTTGAGCCTCTATGATTTCCCCATCCACTACCGCAATATGATGCTAGGCGCCTTTAAGTTTCCGGGTGTAGCAGCGAACGACGAAGCTTTTTATTCTGGCTGTGAAGTGGTAATGACCTCTAATGCGTTTCTTGCATCTGATGTGTGACTGAACCTTTATTGTTTGTCCGTCGGACATCCAGAGTAATTTAATCGGTCACACAAAGTGTCGGCCAATGTTGAATTGACATAACAAAACCACCAGACCAATAAGAAAATCTCATCAGCATCTTGGTTTTAGATGGAGAATGGCCTATAATGTCAGAAACGCTGACAGGATAGGTCAACATTATGGTTGTTCCATGATGCCTAACAGAAGTAGCAACCTCGCCATGTTTTCTGCATAGGTTAATTAATTGATAATAAGCAGTAAACCTATCTTTTACTGGCTTAGGATCATCTTCCTAGCTATCAGGTGGCACTGAGCACCAGTGTCGACACATGCTGTTCTCTGTTGTTCTCACCTGTCACTATGGACTGTTCACTTTGTGTTGTGGTTTCTGTGTCCTTTTTATTAAACTACAAGAGAGAAGGAAATTCTAGTATTACCAATTCTGTAAATGTTTAAAATGCTGTATACTCCATGTTTAATAATTTATTACCCAAATGTGTGTTTTTACGTAGCAACACTTGAATTTTATACAAGCGCATGTTGTATATGGATATTTCCAATTGATAACCCTTTCCTCAAGGACTGCAAACCCACGGCCTACTAGAGCTGAGTCAGAGGATTGAAATGAACACAGGATGTGTAAATAAAATCATAGCAGATAACATTCTTAAGTGCCTGACTTGAATACCGCTGTGAAGACACTGATTCAGGATCACTTTTCTTTATTTAAACTACACATAACCTTTGTCCTGCTGAAGTGATCTTTAGTTTAAAAATTGTTTGTGATTAGGAAACATAGCCTGCAGCCTGTAGACCGTTATCTGCATCTGTTTATATGTATGTGCATTCTTTCAGGATGATGCGTCTAGCGTGTTGCACTGTCCTCCTGTTCGTGTTACGGTTGCTGGTGGGCTTGCCTTGGTTCCAAGTTCTCCCAGCCATCTTGATCTTTTACCTGGGAAGTGGAGGATGGAGATTCTTGCGGATCTTTGCCAAAACAATTGGCAGAGACTTACAGTAAGTATTGAGATACTCTAATTCATGGGTGGCTAACCCTGGTCCTAAAAAGCCACAGTCCTACTTGTTTTTCAACCATCTCTGAACTTACAGCTTCTCATTAGCTGAACACACCTGATCCAGATAATCAGCAGTGGGTAGGGCAGGGATTGTTGGAAAACAGGGTTAGCCACAGTTGTACTAAATAAATCCAGAAATGTGATTGAATTAATTTATTTCAAGCCAAAATATATATTGCTATTTTTCAATTTCTTAAAATGTAATTTTAATTTCTTACTAACTACACTGTTATCATGGTTTCACATCACTGTTCAAAAATCATAATTCTTTTAATATATGAACTATCCTATAATTTCTACAGTGTCCATTCAGTACAGATGATAGACCAGCTAAAAGTCCTCCTGTGCCATCATTTAATTTCACATTCATTGCACTCAGTGCGCAGCTAAAACAGTAGGAAATGGTAACTGGTAAAATAGTTATGAGCATCTCAGCAATTACAGTTTCTGAGGATAGTTGTAGACAGTCAAAATCAGGCTTTGGAGACAAGGTTATGCATATGTGATGTTTGGACACACTGTAGATGCTGATAAATATTAAACATAAATTATTTGCCACATATTATTAAAAAAAATCATACTAGGGATTCCACAAATGTCACCAATGCCTTTTCTTCAACCTTTGGCATAGACTGTAGTGTGGGTACAGCAGAGCTATGATAATTTATCACCTGTCACTATCATATCGCATATGTGATGAAACAATCATATTGGCTGATAGTCATGTACAGTAATATCAGTTAATTATTAAAAACATACACTGACTCAAGTTAAAATATCACTCTACCTCTTAATAATTTGCAAGAACATAATTTGTCTCTTTGCAGTGATGATTAGTTTTATTAGATTTTTGCTTTTATTTTGTGTGATAACAATGTCCATGGGAGGAACATACAAAATGTAGACACACATTCCTAAAGTGACCTAAGACCTGTTGCACTTGGTCCACAGGTCAGGTTTTACAACAATTGTTAGCTACCAACTGCATATTCTAGTCATGCATGTAGTAATATGCCTGTAGGCTGAAATATTATAGAGAAAAGACAATAGATGTATGGGGGAGGTGAAAATGTTGTAACTGTCTTACCAATAGTAAGACAATCATCATGCTGAAAGGGTCATATGCTAATAAGAGCGTACAGTAACAAATATCAAAACATTAAAACCATTAAAACTGTTTTTATGTGTATATTTGCCATGCCTGAAACCTCAAGGTTAAAAAATGAACTCTACACGACCCTGTCAAAGCATGTAGTTTTCTCAGTGATTCAGAAATTCTTATTGTTTAATGTGCTGTGAAAAAGCTGAAGTATTCACACTGTTGGAAGCGCTGTGGTTCACATTTCAATGCATTTTTACTCTAAACCAGTATATACATCCAGTATACAGTCTCTGCTTATGCCAGTGATTGTTGCTGGATGGACTGGTAGGCATAAAGCAGCTGTGTTTGCTAGAATGGATTGTAAAGTCCAATCAGATTAGTTTTATTATGGTTCCATGTACAAGTCACTTTGATAACAATAGGGCAACATAATAAAAATGCGGACTAATGAATGAATTTCATAGTGTAGAGTTCATATATTCTGTATCTCTAGAAATGGCAAGTCTAAAGTGTCTAGGTTTGCAAATAAAATGAATGAAACAGATATACAACAATAAATTATGGTTATCTGGGCCAACATGAAATAAATCTCTGGACCTGATAGATTTTTATGTTTCAGTAATTAAGGTGCATGAATGGTCGCTATCTGTAACATTTGCACCACAAATGTAAATTATATCAGTAGATGTTTCCATTTAAGTGGACTTTGCCCTTTGGACCCAAGCTTTTTCCATTTTAATGTTTTATGCCTAATATTGTTGCAGTTTGTACAGTATAGATAATATTTAGTTGATAAACTATAGCTGTAACTATCGTCGGTGAACTCTAACTGTAAATAAACTTCAAGTATTTTGGGTTGAATATCAACTTATTAATGATAATATCTGGCTCTTTAAACTACTCTTTAATACCTGCATGAGACACGTGTGCTGTAACTATCACAATGAATGTTCTGAAGTAGAAGAATTTCTCTCATAGCTTTTATATTTGTTTTAAGTTTGTCTTGTTGGATACAGTAATGATTTTAAAATTTTATCAAATATTTTATAATAAAGTCATTTGAGGCCTCTGCCTATTTACCT
>OMLM01005042.1:125464-157498 GCA_900302695.1 Helostoma temminkii
AGTTCGGTTTACATGAACTGTTGCATGGTGACCTTTGCTTGTATGTGACATATTTTTAAAGCGCTAGTAAAACTAAATACATTTCACAATGTCTAATCTACTAGCCTACAGTATATTGTTAAAACTGCTCTATATTGCTTGGACTTTGGAGGCACTAGTATAAAATTGTGACAACTTGGCAGAATGGAAATGAAAGTTAAAGATACAGCATGTTTTTTGTTGTTTTTGTTGTTTGTTTTTTAGTAGAAATAAACTCCAAGCAGTGTTAAAATTTTTGACTATAAATATTTGACAGGTATATCAAAAATTGTTATGACAATAATAATGTAAAAAATATTATAACCAAAGTTATGTCAAAATCTTTGTTCCATGACGAATAATCATGAGACAAAAAAGTGCATTATTTTCGATAGCTAGATTAGTCCCCATATGAAAGCACTGAAAGTTGTTTTCTTTTCTAACCAATCATTTGTATGTATTCATTTGAATCTGCAAATCCTCTCTCTGTCCATGCATTTCTCATCTTTCATACAGGTGCAGTTTTGCAAACCTTCTACTACCCGATCCCAATTTATCCTACATGACTCATACCTGTAGCCTGTGCTAGCTTTAGTTAAACACATCCTTGCAGAATGAATGGTCTGATTATACTGTACCAGTCAGATTGCACAGTCAGCTCCAGTTACAAAGTGGCATACGCATAACCAATTTTGCTCTGATCATCTATCCACCTACTGTTAGTCCCCTGCATTCTCGATTACGAAATGATAATTAGACTTGATAAAACGCAAATGCAGTTATTTTCTTTTTGTTTTCATCCTCATCTGTTTGTCACCTGCTACTCGCTGATGTCCATGTAGTTTATTTTTAAACGTGCCTGTACCTGTATATTCATAACCACATCATGCAGGGTAACTAAATGACTAAACTGACTAAAATATTACAAAATTAAAACTGAGTTTTACTGCTTTAACGCTTAATGCTTAAAAATTAAGATAAATGTGACTGAAATAAACAAAAAATCTTAAAAAATGATGATGACTAAACTAAGATGTCGGCGCCTCCTGTGATCCAGAATCACTGAACAGCACTGTCAGCGGTGCAATAATATTCATATCTAAAAACTTTTGAGTGAGGCTCATCCTTCTAACCTGTCAGAGATTTTCAATTACTTCTACTTGATTAATACGTTTTGGGTCCTTCACGTGCATTGCAATTTCATAAGCAAGAAAGACAGAAGCGCTTAGCAGAGCATGGCAAAATATAGCAGAGCACAACAGATCAGGGAGAGGCAGGGCTAGGAGGAGCTAGGAGGCTAGGAGGAGGAGTGGATTGATTTAGAGTCTTATGCTAGCGCTAGAGTAAGTTGTATGTTGCAGCTTTAAATTAGGGGTCTATTTCAATTTCCCTCTTTTGGGTTCTTGCCCAATCTTAAAAACCTGATTGCAACAGTTATAAAGAGTGAATTAGTTTTGAGCTGTTCATCCTGTGATTGATGGAACAATCTTGTATTGAATCCTGGACCCTTCATGTGCTTAATACCTTTAAGTAATTAGAAATGCAGCCTCTCTGCTACCAATAGCTTCAGTACTGAGCCAGCATAAGGCTTTTAAGTAAAATACAGTTTCAGGGGAAATATGGGAACTGTTTAAATTTTTGTTTATTTACTGCTGTCTGCTTTGCTAAATGTTATTCAAACCTTTTTTTTGGTGTAATTCATCTGTTTCTCTTTCTCTCACACCTTCCACTGTAAGTCATTGTAAGTCGCAGTGGCTTTAATACAAGTATTCCTCTAGCAGTTGATTGAAAATATCTGTTTCTCTTCCTCTCATAGCGGTGTCCGAGGTCCACAGTGCAATGGGGAAGGCAGTGCAGATGTTCTGCTCTGGAGACTGGGACCCCAAACGTGTCCCACAGGGAACTGAGTGCCTGGAGCCCTTGGTGGCTGCTGCCCCATCTCACCTGCCCAAACAGCCACAACGCTGCTTCACAGGTGAGAACATCACATGCCTCATAATCACAGCTTCCTGAAGATGTTACTAGTTCAATTAAATTTAGTAAGAAGCTGTTTGGGTTGTGATTTGGAAGTAATTTTAGGTGATTTTTTTTTACCAGTATTAGATCTCATTCAGCACCTGCTCTTACCAAACTAATATTTTAAAAAGTGATTAGTTTGCGTTTACCACTGACAGTACAAACCATTTGGCAAATGGTGGTTGATACGTTTGAGGTCTTGCCATGACAGTCGGTGAAGCCATATCACTAAACTGTACAGAAAAGTGAAACTGAAATATCAAGAAATCTCAGAAAACTTTAGTTAAAGTAGTATTTGGTTTAAGTGATAATAATGATGTTCATAACATAATTGAGAGGCATTATTAATAATCACTGATCTTTATGAAGAACTGTTACAGTAAAAGGGAATTACTGTTGACTCAGCTGTAGTGACTATATGGGTTGCCTGTTTCCATGGCAACCCATGTTTGGTTTATTTATAAATTGAGTCAGTTAATAATCAAGATGTTTGTTTCTTAATATTGTCCTTACATGTAAAAAAAAAAAAAAAAGGACCAGACTATATAATAATGATCAGGAAAGGGATATCCAATTGCACATAGTGGTGTCAGGAATATCTTAATTGCATCTACATGGAATCTAAAAACTAGACTACTTTAATTGCACAATGCAGTGTATCCCTGAGAAAAGGGGCTTAGCGTTTCAGTCTGTAAAAGGGGATCCTTTATTCTGTCTCTGTGGTTCGTGGCTGTAATGTCAAAATCTTGTAATAGAAAGTGAATGTTGCCTGTGATTAAGCCACATATTTACCCAACTGTACAGCTAATCAGCATAGTAATCACTAAAGTTTTATTTGAAACTGCACGTTTCAACATGACAAATAATACATTTTTACACACTTCAGCACAACGTAAACCGCACTCCTTATGTTGTCAATTTCAGATCGCCTGTTCTACATCTACACATCAGGAACCACTGGGATGCCTAAAGCTGCTATTGTTGTGCACAGCAGGTAGGAAGGAACCATGCTGCTAACTAACACACAGGAACTACAGCTGCTCTCTTTGTTTATCCATGTAGCTTTCGTGTGCAGTACAAATACTGTTAGAAGGCAGAAATGTAAACCTTGTTCACTTTGTCTTAATTTAGCTTTTTTCTCTTTTCTTCCTGCTTTTCAGATACTACCGTATGGCAGCTTTGGTATATTACGGCTTTGGGATGACATCAGATGATGTGTTGTATGATTGTCTTCCACTCTACCACTCTGCAGGTAAAAAGTGTGTATATTCAAAGTTGAGAGCAAGGGCATTTTGAAACCTATAAAATTTTATTTATCTGGTCCAAATCAGTAGATAAGTTTTTGAAACTGTTGCTTTTTCACCTTGGTTGAGGGAAAAATATATAGCTTTAAAAATCTTAAAACTGAGGCTCGTAGTCTGTGACCCTCATCCTTGATATTCCTTTATCAACAGGAAACATTGTGGGAGTGGGCCAGTGTATAATCCATGGCATGACTGTAGTCATCAGAAAGAAGTTCTCAGCCTCTCGTTTCTGGGATGACTGTGCCAAATACAACTGCACTGTAAGCATAATGTGGATTAAAAGCCACTCCTACTCACAGGGTTTTCTTGTCACTTTCAATAACATGACCTTAGTATCAGTAGAATCAGTACTTATCTGTCCTGTCATTGCTAAACAGTTTTTCCTCATTATTATCCACCAGATTGTGCAGTACATTGGTGAGATCTGCCGCTACCTGCTGAACCAGCCAGTTCGCGACACAGAAAAGCAACATAGAGTGCGCATGGCACTGGGCAATGGCTTGCGTCAGTCAATATGGGAGGAGTTCATGAACCGCTTCAATATCCCACAGATTGCAGAGTTCTATGGTGCTACAGAGTGCAACTGCAGCCTGGGCAATTTCGACAACAAGGTAGGAATGTGCACCGCAACCAGGTGTTGATCGTGCTCTGGCCAAAGTTCATAATGGTCTTAGAGGAAAAATGAGAACTAGAGTTAAATCAAGCCATTTCATCAGAGCTTTAGAATTTCTTTTGATTACTGCTCAGATTCACGTTGCTTCTGAGTCTGAAAATGTGTTACTGCTCATCAGTACATGACAACACACAGCTCTGCAGTTTTTTGCTGTTTTATAATGGTCTGTTTTCATCTTTATTTACAACACTGGAAGCGTAACAGTTGACACTTTTTGTTTGTGCTCTAGGTTGGAGCGTGTGGCTTCAACAGTCAGATTCTTCCCTTCATCTATCCCATCAGACTGGTGAGGGTCGATGAAGAGACCATGGAGCTCATTAGGGGACCTGATGGTGTCTGCATTCCCTGCAAACCTGGTATGTTTCACGTATACACAGGTACACATGCAGTGTGGTGGTGGAGAATACACTACTCATATAATTCCTTCCACATCATCTGTTTGATCAGTAAAATAAAGCTCAATACGCAGTCTAGTTGTTTTTGTTAACATTCCAACTCACTGTCAAAACTGGATAACCTTGATAGCTAACACTGATGCCCTTACAGAAGTTTAGCTGAATGTTTTTATTTATAAAGAATATAAATTGAAAGGAATTTGCAAATGTCAAGACAAAAAACTCATAATTTGTGTATATACGGTATATTTTTTACAGACACGCACAGACTTTTAGTGCTTTATGTAACTGTTAATGGCGCTGAAACAGTTTACCCAGTTGTGCAAATTGTTATTTGACTTCACATAAATGCCTGTTGCACATTCATAAGCCCTCTTGTCATTAACACGTCTCTCTTTCTCTCTATTTCTTTCTAGGTGAGCCTGGTCAGCTAGTTGGCAGGATCATTCAAAATGACCCTCTTCGCAGGTTTGATGGTTATGTCAACGAGTCAGCAACCAACAAGAAGATTGCTCATAGTGTTTTCAAGAAGGGAGACAGTGCCTATCTGTCTGGTTAGTCACTCGCACGCACGACTTATTCACCATATTTCCTGCTGATTGAGATAAATTAATGTAAGCTCTTTTCCTCCACTCTCCAGGTGATGTGTTGATTATGGATGAATGTGGCCACATGTACTTCAAGGACCGAACTGGAGACACTTTCCGCTGGAAAGGAGAAAACGTCTCCACAACAGAGGTGGAGGGAACACTTAGCAGGCTGCTAGACATGAAAGATGTAGTTGTGTATGGAGTGGAAGTACCAGGTAATTTAATCTGTGATACCGCATGTGTTTAAATATTGGTTGGTTATTCAGTTTTTATTGTGCCTCCTCGTGCCTCCTATACTACGCTTTCAAAATACTTGTATAATCCATTTTGTAAGAAAGTCACCCTTAGAAAAGGCTAAATCACTGAACTAACAAAATACACAGTGTAGACATAAACCAAGTCTACAGTTTTGAAATATCACCGCATATAAACCTGAGCTGTGATTGAGACTGCAGACTGAGGAACAAAAAAGACTTTTAGCAGGTGACACTTTACAGTCACTGATTAGTCTAGATAAATGTATTAATCCCAGAACGGAGAAACTAGTATGGTCACCCATGCAGAAATAACAGCCTATCCACTAAATTAAAAAAAACATTTCTTACAATCAATAAATGATTGATTGACAATGTTACTTGTCAATGTACAAACACAAGCATCTGTCTGACCTAAAACCTTCATTGTCTGTGGAATTTAATTTTTGACTTGCCTGTGTTGTGTGTACAGGAGCAGAGGGAAAAGCTGGAATGGCAGCCATTGCTGATCCATCTCACTCCACTGACTTGGAGAAATTAGTGAAGGACATGGAGAAGACTCTCCCTCCATACGCCAGACCTGTCTTCCTCCGCTTTCTTCCGGAGGTCAACAAGACAGGTAAGTTGTTCTTTTCAAGGGTGTTTGTATAAAATACAACAAGATAAAAAAGTATAGATGTTGTGACAGCAAACTGTTTGCACATTTATCTGCTGAAAAGGAAAAATACTGTGCTCACCTTAGGTCTCACTTTCACATACTACCTCAAAGTGAATTTGGAATCCTATCACTGTTTGAAATGAAAACCAAAAGCCTCAAGTGCATAAAGGAAACTTTTGTCTTAAAGTAAACATTTTAATTAACAAACACGCTGGATTTTAAGGAGTGTGTGACGTGTATCTTTTTTGTTTAGAAAGAAAATACTGGACACATTATTATATCTAGCAGAATAATTGTACATCTTATAATATGTTTTGAGATAGTATTTTTAAACCGTTGTTAATTAATGTCAGACAAAATGTATACAATTATTCAAAACTCTTTATCAGTAAAAAGTCAATGTACAATTTGTCTTATTTGTTTTCAAGGCAAATTCGTAATGTAATTCCTAAATAGAACAGACAGCAAAACCAAATGCATAATATCTTCTTGCTGTTTTTCTACACAATCCCTTCTAATGTGCTCATTTTTGTCAATCCACCAAAGTTGTCATGACTTTCGTAATTTAAAAAAGAGATAATTGTTTAAATTCTGTATTGTCTCTTTCTCAGGAACATTTAAGTTTCAGAAGACAGACTTGCGTCGGGACGGCTTTGACCCCAGTGCAGTGTCAGACAGATTGTACTTCCTGGATTCCAGCAGATGGCGCTATGTGCAACTGGATGATGAGCTTTACCGCTCCATAGTGTCGGGGAAACACAAATTGTGATTACCGGGCTGACCACTACATCTGCACCTGTACACATACACAAACATATACGCACACATGCATACAGATCAAGAAAAAAAGGTAATGACAAGGATGACAGAGTACAAGACCATGTCCCCCATACACACAAAATACAACTAAAGTAATAGCTATAAACAAATGCCAACACATTTACACATACAGTGTACTCCTAAAACCACTTTGCTCTTTGATCGCTAAAAACAGATGTCTGGACGCCACACAGACACCGACGCACACAATTCCACTCCATCCATCCCACCTGAAATCTCCTCTTGCTACCTCAGCAAACAGAGAGTGGCAAACACCCAGTAACCCAGGTCTATTTGGAGAGTTGAAATCACCCTTCACAGCTTCAACCTCAGTACACACAACCCTCAAAAAAAAACATGGTCCAACCAGATGTTTTGCTGAGGGCTGGATGAGGTGTACGTGCTGCCTGGCATCCAGAATGCAGAAACTTGAAACTACACATAAACCCAGACTTCGTGGATGATAAAAAAGGAACATGGATTCAGTGCATACAGTGTGTAGCACAGTGGAGGGACCAATGAGGACCTGTCTCTGTGAATCGTTATGTTTGCGAGATTGTTTTGTGAAAGACTGGACTCTCTACTGTCGATTTCACCTGTACAATTAGGCAGCAGAGTCGAATCTGCTTGACAGCTTTCCTTTCCTGTATCTGCTGTTAATTTTTCACATCCTCTCCTTGAACTCTCTGGTGTCCTTGTCTTAATTTCCATCGCTACATAGCAGAGTTTGAGTTGAAAATGAGAGAAGGACACCAGTGTTTGTTTTTAAAGGGAACACACAAAAAGGAGTCTGTATCAATTGATACAGAAGTTAGACCAGTGGTTGAAGCTGAAAGATTTACTAAAGTGCAATAGGACTCCAGTGTTTTAGTGCACTGATCAGCCACACCCCACAAGAGCTGATACGTATTTTTAAAAGCTTTGTATTTTAGTATGTCTGCATCACACCAAATATATTTAAGTTATAGTGTTTGTTTACATATTTAAGAAAAACTGTCTTTTTTTTTGTTGTTGTTATATTCCAAATGTATCATTTTTTTGTTTTTGCTTTATGTGTATCCAAACCTGTGCTTCAGTAGCTTATGGAGTCCCTGTAAAAAAGCTGCAGAATGCATTTTATATCAGCTGCTGGAACACAACCTAGTGATCCGACTGATTCAACCCTGGTCTAAATACATATACAGGACTAACTAAGGACTAACTAGCTGACATGCAGTGTTGTTCTGCAGCTGTATTGTACAGGTTAAGTCATAAAAAGGTAGATTTTGTCTATCATAGGATGTGTGTATATTCTTCTAAAACATAGACTTGACTGAAGAGATACAAGCACCAAATCGCCTGATCAGCAAAGACTTGTGTTGTCAACAATATTCTGTTGCTAAAGTGAGATGATCTGCCAGATTCAGAGGAGCCAAATGATCCAAAGATTCAAGGACGGGGAAGAGGGGACAATGAAGCAGAGGGAGTGCATCAATATACTGTAGAGCAGTAGAAGAAGAGGAAAATGTGCTTTGTCATTGATGTCTGTTCGCAGTAGCTATCATCTGAGCTTGTAGCTGCATGAATGTGCATCCACCACATGCAGAGCACTGTGCCTTACTGTGAGTTCATCTCCCAGATTCACAGGCCCTGGCTCACACATAGCATCAAGTAGGCTTCTCTATGTTTTATCTTCACTCGTTGCGTTTCAGCTTCTATTTACCATAATCTCATTTCTCATCTGAAAGGTTTTCCATTTTCATAGTCTCGCAAGCTTATTCTAAATCTTAGGAGCTCATATTTTTAAAATCTTAGAAATTTACATTGTCATGAAAGAGTTAGTGTTGATGACGCAATGACTAAGAGCCCAGATTTTGCAAGGCTCTTGTTAATAGCAGTTGATGATATAATCGTTCACTCTTTTTACTTTCCCTTGGAGCTCTTTAGTCCTGACTGTAATCTTTAATTTCTCTTCTGTCTGTCTGTTCTGTCTATACACGCGTTTGTTTTAGTTTTTCTTATAGATTTCTCTGGCCCAAGTTTCTATTTGCTCTGCTTAAAATAAAGGTTTATTTTAAGCCTTTATTATCTTTCTGCCAACAGCCCCATCCTTTTAACCAAACCACCTCTTTCCTCATTAATCTTTCCTTCTGACCAAGACTCTCCATCTATTTGAGCAGGCCCCTTACTTTGATCCTCACATCTCTGTACCGAGCCTCATTGTCAGCCATGTCTGATTCCTCTTGCTGTACTCGCGTCAAATCAGACAAAGGTAAAACAGTAGTTGAAGACATTTTAGATATTTCCTAGTAAGAGTTTGTTCAATGTATATTTGAGGGATTTTTCACCTTTAAGATTTTCCAGGAGGTCCAGTAACATGAAGTTCCAGGTACACACTCCAATCTATTGTGTTATATCTTATCTCATGTGTACTGTGTATAGTCTGTAGCTCTTTTTCTTACCTTTGCAACTGACCACATCACAAATCTAATACACTACCAGTCAAAAGTTTGGACACAAATAAATTACCACGTTTTATTAAAGGAAATCAGATTTTATAACATTACATTGAAATGAAATACAGTGTAGACACTGTTAATACTGTAAATGACTATTGTAGCTGAAAACAGCTGTTTTTTAAAGGCATATTAACATAAACACGCAGAGGCCTATAATCAGCTAACGGTGTTGTTGTCCACTAGCATGTAATGTTTGCAAATGCAAGTTTAGTAATTTGAAGGGATAATTCATCACATGTATCTTTTCAAAAAAGGTGTGATGATTCCTGTGTGTGTCCAAACTTCTGGCTGGTAGTGTAGTAGAGTACAACTGGGCAGATTTTCCAACATTTGAGGAATGGTTGTAATGTAGAGGAAAGTTTTTTTGTGGCAAAGCTTAGGCTGCTTTATTTTCTACTGAATGATTCATAATATGTTTAATGGCTTTTCTTAGTTTGTACTTTGCACTGACTGGCACAGTTGACGTTGACGGCTACTGTCTTCTGACAGTGACCGTCAACGTCGCTCTCTCCTGTCATTCCCCTGCTTTGGGAAAAAGACCAACACAGATGTTTGACAAACTGTTGAGATTTATCCCTGCTTCTGTCTTATTTAATGATGGGTGTTATATGTTTTCATGAATGTCTGAAAAGCAAATGTGTAACCAATGATACGGTGATAGTGTAAAGTGTAGTATACTGTACGTATATAAGGGAACACGGTTTGGCTGTTATGATGCTTCTGACTGAGGGTTGCACTTGTCAACCTGACCACTAGGGGGCGCATGACTAAACAGCCTCAAAGCAGAGCACAGTTTTCATGTTCACGTTTGCTGTTTCTTTAAATTATTATTTTTGAAAAAATGTTAATTTTACTTTGATTGTTTCACTGCTATTTATTTCCGCTGTGTGAAATTCTAGCTTTTTATGATTTGGGGTTTTAGTAAGTGGGTTCATGTATGAGTGGAAGACAATCAAAAGGCAGTTGTTTTTTTGTTGTTGTTTTTTCCTATGGCACTAAGAACTAGCCAGGTGTCTAATGTTTCTTGATATAACTGGATGTAAATGTGTACCGGGAGCCAGTTTTCCATTTTCCAGTTAATAAATACAGTTTTTAAGTACAAGCAGATGGCAAAACATAGATCTGTGGGACAATGTGTAACGGGATTTTGATTCACCTATTTGATAGAAAAAATTAAGAAATTACCCTTTTCCAGGCCCAACAATATATATTTTTACAATTATTTGACAGATTAAGCTGTCATGTTCCACCTAGTAAATTTTGTGAGTCCATGGCAAGTCATGGTATATTGTTTATTTAGTTAAGCGACAAAGTAAACAGATTTGTAATGTCATTCACAAACATCACCAAAATTACTTGCATGGAAAAGGAGTCACTTTTGAGGGCATAGTAACGTTGATGGTTGTGATAAGGATCACCTGGCAGGCCACAGATCACAAGCCCAGTAACGTTTTATGTTTCCATGTCTCCTCTTATCATCCCTCATTCCTCTGATCCACATTTCTCATCCTGTTTTTTTTTGCACTTTTTGTTTGTCTTTTTTCCCCTGTAGTGGTCCTCAGGAACATCAAACAGTGCCGGAGAAGGGAGCACGTCTGCCTATGTATGTGAAAGTTTAGTTGTTTGTTTTGTTTTTTTAATTATTTGATCTTATTATCCCGTTGCACAGGCGGCAGCTCTCACCTCCTGCAGTGTGTGTAGGGGAGGCTTGTGAGGTGTGCTGTGTGTGAGACACACAAACACACCGATGTCCTCTTGTCCACTGAAGAAGGCTAGCTGTGTACGTCATGCATTTCAAGAAATTGAGATAAAAGCAGTGCTATAAATGAAAAATCCTTAATAATAAAAACTATTTAAATTGTTGATCTGGACTCTTACTGTTACTACTTTTGTGTATATCAGTTTGCTGTGCTTTCATTAGTGAAGTACCAAAGCTGAATTAAAAACATGAAGCATGTTGGCAGTATCTGACTAGTTCCAGCAGTAACCACATGGCCCTTAACCCTGTGGCTGTTTTATCATTGTGCCATTAGGTTAACCAGTTTACATTGAGATATAGTGACATTTATCATCCATTTTATGTGTATTTTATTAACTACTGCAACAATTTCATCTTGTAAAAAAGGAGTTTTCTGCTGACATTTCTTAAATTAATGTTTTTGGTTCCTGTAGATTTTTTTGTATGTTTGTGATAAACAGTATCTAATGTGCTTTTCATAAAATACAATACTACTAAATACAAATCTACCTTGAAATTACATTTAAACTCACCAGTCAAACACATGTTCCTCCAAACTAACTTCAATCATATGTTCAGAATATCCTCAGTGTTAACCTTTTTAACATTTACACAGGCCACATCATCCATTACAGCTGTGATTTTAGTGATATAAAGCTCAATTGCAATAAGGCTCAGAAACAAGTGAGACTTTGAAACTAGGGTTTGTTACTGTTTAGCTCTCTCAGGTCAACTGATGCCATTTCAATATTTTTACTGTGACGACAAAGAGAAATTTGTCAAGGAACCAAAATGCATGATGTCTACTTTGGGGAAATCACTTTCAGCGTGAGAAAATGATATGAAATGATACTTATCAAAAGAGAAATATTGAAACTCAAGCCTTTTAAGGAACTTTTAAAATGAACCATTTCAATTCTTTATTTACAGAAGTCTCTTGTAACATGACTGTAACCTTGCAGTGCTGAAAGTCACTGTTGTGTCTTCAGATGTCTTGATCTTTTAGCAGTGGTACCAGAATTTGAGCTATACGTCCCTCTAAGCTTCTGCTTCCCTTTTAGTTTGGGATAATGTCTTGGACATGGACACCACATGAGCTTCAGCTGATGCTGATAAACCACAAGCATGATATATTCCTGTATGTATGAGTGAAGTGTTAAATCTGAGCTGTTTTTGAGCCACATATGTTCAACACTGAGCCACTGTTCCCTGATCCGTAGTCATGATTGGCTGAGAACCAGGTGGGTGGATCAGGAGCAAAGCAAACATTGCCACATTTGCCTCTCTGTACCTGTCTGCTGAGTTCATTTCAGGCTCAGGCCAGATACCCTGCTGCAACCTTTCAGCCCATCTGCCTCGCTGGTGTTTCTCCCTGCAGCCATGAGGACCACTGCAGTTACTGTCGTCATGGTGATGTTGTGCGGGATGATGGTGCAGGCAGACGTGAAGCCACAGAGAGATTTTAACCTGCAAAGGGTAAGATGGGCAAACATACACCCACATTCAGTTTTTTGCTTTTCAGTTATGCATGTGTTTTGTGAGTGGAGCTGTGGGTTTCTGCTATTTTATTAGTTTTATTTTATTAGTTTATTAGGTGTCCCTGTCAGTGTGAGAACACTATGTTCTGGTGAGTGTGTGTGTGTCATCAGAGTTTGAGAAGAGGTATTCAGTTACTGACTCAAAGCAAACAACTGCTGCTTAAGACTCACTTCGACACAGGACATGTCAGTGTCATGTCACAAATTCTAACGGTTAATAACTTTGTGAATTTTTACTTTTACTGTACTTTTGCTGGTTTTGTCACAAGAAACATAAGATTTTGATTTGTTTACTGTGGTTGATTATATCTCAGTATCATTATTAAGATCTGTCTCAAAGACTGGACTGTTACATATTTATTGTAATCTGGCATGATTTAATCAAAGTACTGAACCTCACCCAACCAGAAAAGTTAAAATTGCTGTAGCATTGGCCTTTTTTTATCCTTGCAGTGTTTATGTAGATTCTTTATCTCAAAAGACTGAAATAATATCCAGCAACATAAACGTTGTTTATTACATACATAAAGCAACATGTTGACCTTGTTAGTGTTGTTTGGTTTCAGTCTCTCCATCTGTTCTGTGTCTTAAAAGATCTATATGTGAGGACATGCTGTGGCTAGAAGCAACATGGTACAAACACAGCTCTTGTTGTCTTGTTTTCCCACTGGCGGCTGTTAATGCTAAAAATGTAGACTCTAAAAATATATGTACACATTAAAACAGCCACAAAATGTCTATTTTACCATGTTTCTGCACATTAGAGAATCAGTCTGATGATGATATATATTTTTCTGGTTACCAAACAACACACAAGGCTAAAAATACTAATAAGCCACACTGTTACTTAAACATAATCATCCATTGAACATGGGCACCATGATTTATCAAAACAACATACACCTTCTGGGTACCTTATTTAGTACATATTCAGTGTCTAGACTTGCTTATTTACAAGGAGCCAATTTGCTGAATGTCATAGAGAAGTTACAGAAGTGTTGAGATATGTCAGTGAGTTTTCTGGGATTTGTTGACCATGAGAAAAATACAGAATGTCATCATCCATATGTAAATATGGAAACTCACATTTATCTGCTTGTGTGTGTGCGTTTAGTTTGCAGGAAAATGGTACCGTGTGGGCTTGGCCTATGACTCTCCACATTTCGCCCCCTACAGAGACAAGGTGAAGGCCTCCATGGGCATCGCCACAGCACTGCCGAACGGCAACGTTAACCTCACAATGTGGGACGCCACGTGAGTCTGTGTGTCAGGGTGATACGTATGTGAGCACAGTCTACGGGCATATAGTAAATACAGCACAGTGCTTGTTTGAGTAAATGGGAGGCCTCAGTAGTAAAAGTCATATGCACTAGTCAAAGAGACGTGGCTGACAGGAAAGAGACAGACGAATGGACAGGTTTGGAGATGATAAGTAACACTGTTTTCTTGTGTGCTTCAGACCTTTAGGTTGTCTGACTAAGCTGTACCAGTATGAGAAGACCAATGTATCTGGACTGTTCACCTACTTCAGCACAAGTGAGTTTCTGTTCATTTCTGATCTGACTCATTCGTCTCTCAAAGAGATGACCAATATTCTGGTTTAAAAAAATAAATAAATAAAGAAGAAAAGAATAAGAGAGATCATATTTACTGAGCTCTATGACACTACACATCAGTGATCTGGTTTGATAATGCAAATATTTATACATATAGGTGTCACACGAGGCTTTTCCCCTTTTTTATATGTTGCCTTTCTTTTAGTGGATAAAATTTTGAATTAACTCTTAATATTGAATACCAACAATTCTCTTTTGTTTCTCTGTCAGCCCATCACATGGTGAAGGACATCACTGTGGTGGAGACAAACTACACTGACTACGCTTTGGTTCTCAAACACAAGGTGTTTAACAGAGAATACACACAGGTGGCACTTTACGGTGAGACTCACACATGTCCACACTCAAACAGTTTTACTGTTCATCTGTGCTGTCCATCACTGTTCTGCGTCTCCCTAATGTGTCTCTACTTATTTGCAGGTCGTTCTCAAAGTGTCCGGAATAATTTGATTCAGAAGTTTAAAGCTTTTGCTCTGTCCCTGGGTCTTTCCAAAGAGTCTATTGTAATTCCACCTCCAGCAGGTGAAGTCAGCAGAACACATGCACAACTACACATATTCCTACAACATACAGGAAATATACATGCTCATACAGATAAATTGAAGAGTTAAATGGCTGTGAAATGTACTAATTCTTGTCTATATGTTTATCTGGCCAACAGAAAACTGCCCACCTGCAGCATCCGAACAATAGGTGACTCCGTTACTTTTGCAATATATAACAGCCAAGGAATGTGTAACAAATTCTCTGTGTAAATTAATTTCTGTTATTCCCTCTAGGTTCCCAGATGCACTTGCAATTTGGATGTCTCTGTAGCCACAACATTTAATATGAAGTACTGTAAAGAACTTTCTTTTAGCAATCATTAATAATCTGGCTACAAATATGATAAATAGAAAATAAAATGTATACATCAACCTCTTGCATTTAATATTTTACTTTGTTTTTATAGTTATTGCCACAAATAAACAATATGAAGCTCCAGACTGTGTGTTTGTTTGTGTGTGTGCCTGTTTATAAGAAATTTAAATGCCTATTAATGTTTTTTTTATTATTATTATTATTCTCCAAACATTTTACAATTTTACAATTTTACATTTACTTTTTTTTCCATTTTAATAAGTTCAGACCAGGCAGAGTTTTAAATATCACATCTCATAGTGACTCTAAAATATTGTGGTTGTTGTGGTATTGTGTATGTTCCAGTAACATTACTCTGAAATGAGTCATGAAAAGAGAAACAATGAGTATAACGTATCTTTTGATTTTAATTTGAAACTTTTTTTTACTTTTAAGTAAAACATTTGAGTATGTCTTCCACTACTGTGATCTGTGTTAACATATAAGTAAACCTCCAAGATGATGAGTACTTCAGTGTGCATCTGCAGGTAGATTTTAGTACCCATCAGTGTTATTTCTATGAACCATACCATAGAGAAAATCATAAATAAACTTATGATACATATGATAATTAATTTACACACACTGCTCGCACACATCTTGATGTATAAAAGAGTGTTACTGATAATGTAAATAGACACTGTGACAGATCCCAGTGAAGCCTTGATTAAATTCTGGCAATTATTGATTGGTTGTTTGGTTTAGCTACAAATTCTGAAGTCCAGTTATTCACTGCTGATAAGGTTGACCAACAAACACACCAAAACACAGAACTTTGCACTTGTAGAGTTATGGAAGAGAAAATTCATAGTATGTCACTTTGACCCAGTACATCTGGCAGGAAGAACAATTTATTAAGTGCCGAGCCTCCAGTGGACAGACAGGTTTACAGGATGAAGAGAGTGGTGAGTTTTGGGTCTCTGCTGATCCTGGGCGCAGCCTGGATGCTGCAGGTGGCGCACATTAGCACAGAAACTGTTCCCCACTCACAGGAGGACTTTAAACTGGACAAGGTGAACATATGCGTTTCTTTGTTGTATTCATTTGTCTTAAAATCTCTGGTGTTGTATTTCTTTCTTTGTTTACCTTCATCTTTAAGTCATGTGTTAAGTTCTGTGTGCTTTCTTTACTTCCGGTTATTGCATCACAACATGCCAACATCTCTGTTGCCCTTTTGTTTTTCTGTTCCCTTACATATGCAACTGTTTAATCCTTACTATGTATTTTAATGTGCAGTAAATATTTCTGTGTTCCTTGAAGTTCATGGGGCAGTGGTATGAGGTGGCAGTGGTTTCTACTTGTCCCCACTACATGCAGCACAAGAGAGAAAACCCTGTCATTGTTGCGCTGGAGTTGCAACATGTCGCTTCTGAGAGCAACTTCACAATGACGGCCACTACTTTCAGGTCAGACTCACGTCAGCGAACACAAACATAGTTTCAGACATGGTTAACTCAGTTAAATCTATGTTGTGTGTTTGGCCGTGGGTGTGTATCTTTATGTAGGAATGGCACATGCAAGCAGACGTCCACAGTTTATGCTTTGACTGATCTTCCAGGACAGTTTTTCCATCATGTTGCCAGTATGTTTTATCAGCTTCCTTCATTTTCTTCTCTTTTTAAAAATCTATCTGTTGTACTGGTATGTTATACCATGCTATACTAAAATGCAGCAGGCTTGGTACACTTACCACTCGCAGTTGTTTTACATATGTCATTCAATGTTTTGTTAATGTAGGGTACGGGGCAGATGTTTATTCCTACGTGGTTCATACCAACTACGATAAATACGCAATGATGCTTCTGCTGAGTACAGAGAAACCATCAGGAAATAAAACTACAACAGTCAAACTCTACAGTGAGTGACAAGTTTTGAATCTATCATTGCATCAGTTTGTTGTATTTTTTTGTACATGTATGTTTATTTAAAAAAGTGTTTTTCATGTTAAATGCAGATCAGTAACACAAATTCTGCCTTCTCAAGGTCGAACTACAGATGTGAGTCCTGCTGTGCTGGACAGCTTCAAAACAGTGGTCAGACAACACGGCATGAGCGATGACGCTACCATCATGAATCAGAACAAAGGTGTCCCACAGCAGTTGCATTTACAATGAGCATCAAACATTATGTTTGTAACAAATTACTTTTTTGTTGCTTTTCTTTAAACAATGTCCAGAAAAACAAAAACACAAACCATTGTTAAATCTCACCATCTTCCCAGGTGAATGCGTTTCCAGTAAGCAAGTGACAGAGCCCAGTACTCAGGTACATACAGTACTTCACACTATTATACCATGAAATGACATTTGTATACTGAAATCAAAGATTTGTAGCTCTTAAGATTGATCATTCACCAGTTATGGTGTCTTTTATATCTATCCTTCAGGTTTCTGTGCCCAAGGGGTCAAAATAAAATGTGGTGCCACCTGTGGACTGTGAAATTCGACTGGGTGAGAGAACAAGTGACTCTTTATTGGTGGTTACATTACATAATATGTGGATTTTGGTTTCCAGTTTTAGAATATTAATAAATATTTGTTTACTGTTACAGGGTGAGATGATGTGGACAGACTGAAGAGTTGGATCATCACATGAACAGTCCCCAGACAATCATGTTGTCACACTATAGACTCATGAACCAAAAATATATATTTCAGTGGACCATACAGTGCATACAGAATTTAATACTGTGTTACTATATCACTAGCATCATGGCACTGTATGTTCACATATGTTAAAGGCTTGGTATGTTCTAGTTAATTTGTAATGTATAAGCAAATAAAATGTATTGTGTTTATTTAAGTACATCTGACAAACAATCAGTTACGAATCTGGCCTTTAATACCTAGAACTTTATTACAGAGACCAGTAGGAATTTCAATTTCATCTGCACTCGAAGCCTGTGACATGTTATCTGAGTCTAACACACTGATAACTTTATCAATTGTATAGCAAATAATAATAAAAATAACACATAAAATTACAATGGTAAAATTTTTAGGGGGGATCTGTCTGACGCATGTTAGTATTAAAATAATTGAGTGATATTTGTCTTTACATCAAACGGGAACTGCTAGTATGTGATTCTGCCTAATTTTAATTATGTTAGTTTTCAAAAAGATAAACAAACATAGGCTTTTAATAAAATACTGCTCAAGTTGCAGCCATGGGTGTAGCCCGCAGAAACTCACTGGTTCCAGAAGGCAACATCATACTTGTTTAGATAACTTAATGCATTATGGGAGCTGTAGTTAAAAATGTAGAATGAGGACTGGATTAGGGAGGGGGACTCTGCTTCAGAAGCACATGTCTGAACAATGTAAATAGATAATTCCTTAATCTAATCAATTCTGAATTCATCAGTTTAGAGGACTGTTGTTCTTCACTTTGAGCTACAGACATCCTAAAAGCTGTGCATACACACAATGCTGAATAAATCAAGATGTAGTTGTCAATTTGTCTTTCTTCATGACACATATTGATGTTTTGATGTTGATATTTAACTAGTCAGCTGTCCATCCAAGTCAGACCAAAGAGAGACAGACAGAGAAGCAGAACTTTGCTCCTTTACATGTTTGTTTTTTTACTTGGCTCAGGGAATGTGTACAAGCTGGGGCCATAGCACACAGTTTAACGCCCTGTCACCTTTGAAGTCCTTTTATTGGGACTCTGTGTCTCAGACCTCAGTCCTCTCAGAGACAAGTGGACCGACAGCCGAACAGGACGATGAAAATACTAATTCTGGTTCCCCTGCTCGTCCTGGGATGGACCTGGACCCTCGAGGGGCTTCCTGTGCTCTCTGATCCTCTCTACACCACACAGGAGAACTTTGATCTGTCCCGGGTCAGTTGATGAGTTCAGCAGTCTTGCCTTTTATTTTTTAATCTTTATAATAATACTCATTATGAATTTATATATTAGGTATATTAAGAGTCATTGCAACAGTGCAGATATGCTGTGTGCTCTGATTTCAGATCACTAAGCTTTACTTCACATTTTGTGGATAAAATGTTTTATTCTGTAGGAAGAAATCGTAAATTTGATCTGTATTATGTTAGTAAACAGTGTCATGGCATCTCTTCCTAACAGTTTTTGGGAACATGGCGTGATGTTGCTGTGGCAAGTACGTGTACCCATATGCAGAGTCACAGGGGAGAAGCATCTATTGGTAAACTGGTGCTGCAAAGAGGCACCACCAACAACAAACTCAAGATGACACGGACTGTACTCAGGTAAGAAGTGTAAGAAGTATCACATATTCACATACAAAGATTTAGATGGAAATAATGTATCTTTAATGATTCATTGCAGGTATACAATGATATACAGTTTACAGTTGATTAAATACAATTTAGAAAGCCCAGTGATTAAACCAATTGTGTTGAAATTTATAAATACTGGAATATCTAAAGTTTAATACAAGGTATGTAATAAAAATCAACTGCAATATCAGTCAGTACCACTCTAAATTAGTAAGACTGCGTTGCCTTAATTTGGTAGTTTTGTATACATATATAATTTAGTATTTTGGTCTTTATTTGGGAAATTTATCTGAAGAGCTCCTGTCCTGCTCTAGTTTCTTATCTTTTTATTGTGTGTATGTGTGCAGACGCGGAACATGTAAGGAAATATCAGGGGATTATGAGTTAACTACCACTCCGGGACGATTTTCCTACCATGTTGCAAGTATGAATCAGTCGTTCTTTGCCACCATCTGTATAATCTTGCAATCATTTCTCGTTTCAGTTGATATTGTCATGAGAATTTACCAGGCAGTATTTCTCTCTTGTCCTTTCAACAGAGTGGGGGGCAGACGTAGATGCTTACGTGGTTCACACAAACTACAATGAGTATGCAATAGTGATAATGAGCAAACAGAAATCCTCGGGGCAGAAGAGTACCTCTGTTAAGCTTTACAGTAAGTAGATTTTTTTATTTCAAAAGTCTGTAGAATTAGATTCAATTTCCCCTTTTTTATGGTAAGACAAATACATTGTGAGATATAATCTTTAAAATCAAATTGAATAAAATTAAATTAAATTAAATATTTAAAGTGTAGGATTACATAATGACATAAGCAATTATTTAAATAAAATTTCACAAGTTTAAGTGATTATATACAAGACAATTTGAGAATGTCTTCCTTCTTTAAAGCCTTAACAGTATAAAAGTTTAGTGCATCTGCTTCTCCTAAATTCATCTTTGTCTTCAGGTCGAACAACAACTGTGAGACCTACTGTGATGGATGACTTCAAAACACTGGTCAGACAACAGGGAATGAGCGATGACACTATTACAATCAAACAGAACAAAGGTACACAACAGACACGTGGATCAATAAACACACGCTTGCACTAACACTCTAAAGATGAAAAACTCAAGTGATAGTTTAAAGACTGGTGAAGGTACACGGAGAGAGATATTATCTCTCTTCGTGAAATATTTCAGATCTTCATCAAATGTTTTTGCAGGAAGGCATCTTGGAAAGACAAATATAACAAATTACCATAATTTTATTTTATTTCTATGAAATGAATGGCTGGCTAAAAAATGTTTTCATTTATTCAGGTGACTGTGTTCCTGGACAGCAGGTGGCAGAGCCATCAACTCAGCCTGAGCCTCAGGTAGTAAAAATACATTTCATTAATTATATTGTTAATGATGAATATTCTGAAGTTGTTTTCATCTGGGAGTAAATGAACAAATGATCACCTAGGCAAATATATTTCTCTGCCGTGCTGCTGTGCTTTAGAATAATGTCAAAATACCTGCCATAAGTATACGTTATTATTCATCAAGTAAAAGTGCAGGATGTTAGCAAAGGAGTGTACAGTAATTATAAAAAAGAATGTATGTATTATTAAAACAATGTCTATTGCAAATATTGCATGATATTGTTGTGTGAAGGTGGGTACAAGGATGTGGGATTTTATTAATGTAAAGGTACAACTCTGATGTTTTGTATATCAGTAACCCCCTTTTTAAAATGTAATATAGTTATAATAAACATGCTCAAACCAGGAGTCAGAGAATATATGATGCTGTCATTTTAGTATGTTTTTATAAAATGGGGATATTTGGAATTTCAGCCCATTTGTCTTTGTGTCTCTGACACTTGTTTCTGTGTCTGTGAAACAGCGAGTGAAGAGAAATGTGGTTGTGATGCCTTCTCCGGTTCCTGCAGATGTGGAGGGTTCTGGAGACGATACACCTCTTTTCAATGGAACCGGTAGGAAATAAGCTTTCTCAATTGACTGATGACATAACATGAATATACATGTACATCATGACATATTTGTGAAAATGTGTCCTAAAGAGAATATCAGAAATCTTGATTCTGGTGTTGCTAAGAATTAAATAAATAAATCTTTCTCTATTCCCTTCCGTTTCTCTGTAGAGGCCTGTAAAGCGGTACCAGACATAGGACCATGTTTTGGACTGCTTCCACGTTACTACTACAACGCTTCCTCAATGAGCTGTGAACTTTTTAATTATGGGGGATGCATGGGCAACCAGAATAACTTTAAAAATGAGAGAGAGTGTCTGCAGAGATGTCGCACTGAGGGTGAGGAGTGAAATACAAATATAAATATCTCCATATTGTGTGACTATATACTATAATGCGTACTACATTATTCTGTCAGTGAATGTTTTCTATCTCAGTTTTAGAAAAAAACATTTCTCCATTTGTTACCTAAAGCAGTGGAAGCACAAAACAATTTTTAATTGCACTGTCTCTCCAGCTGTGTGCCGTCTGCCCATGGTGGCCCAACCCTGCAAAGGTCACCCACCCATCTGGGCTTTCGACTCCACCAATGGTATATGTGTGGCCTACAAACAGGGCTTCTGTCAGGGCAATGGCAACAAGTTCTACAGCAAGGCCGAGTGTGAAGAGTACTGCGGAGTGGTAAAGGATGGTGAGATGATGGAGGAGAAATTCTTTAGCATACAGAAATGTGGAATAGAAACACAAGTACAATGCAAATAGAAATACAGGCTTGTGTAGATGATCCAGCTGATGGAAAATCCACAATCAAATTCCTGTTGTCTCTCTTTTTCAATTTTACAGATGAGGAGCTCCTGAAGACAAACTAAGAGAGATGGGGAAACATGGCTGCTCATCTCAACCCATGATAGAGCTCTGCAACATGAAAAACCATCACATTAGAAATATGACTGATTGCAGCATGTAAAACAATATGTCACATTACAACAGATGGCCAATAAAAAAGGAAATACTGTGTCAGTTTATTATTATTATTGTTGTTGTTGTTGTCCTATTAGAATGTGTTGATGTGCTGTAGTTGCTTCCTAGTTTCAATAAGTACATACAAACTAAAATCTCAACCACCTAATCAATCCCTCAAGCAGGGGGCCAAACTGTTTTGAAAAATGTGGGTGGAAACCGGAGCAGCCAGAGTAAATCCAAATCACCAAAGCAGCCATTGTGCAGGGAATCAAACTATTGTCTTCACGCAGTGAGGTCACACTTCTGGCCACTGTGTGGTCCTGGTAGCTCAAATGCCTCATAATAAATGAACTTCATTCATAGATATGGGAAAAGTACCCAAGGTACCCAGGGTTTGAGCTTAAGACAGAATGGGTGTTATTTGGGTGTATTCTAGATCACACCCACTCTTCTTTCTGACCACCTCGTTAGACATGGTGAGATAATGTGCAAACCTATTATCAAAGCAAATGCAACATTAAAGAATCTGAAATTTGAAACATATTTTTAAAGTGCATCCTATTTTAAGAACAGGTCCTTATCATGGGACTATATACTCCTCCTCTGACCCTGTAGCCTTTACTTACGGAGTGCCACAGGGTTCAGTTCTAGGACCTCTTTTATTCTCATTTTATATGTTTCCTTTAGGCCAAATTATAAATAAGTTTAATGTATTTATTATGCTTTTGCTGATGATCTCCAGATTTACTGCTGTATAGATACAGCAGACCCATCTTCCCCTACCCCCCCTAGCTGAATGCATTAGCCAGATAAAATCCTGGCTTGTTAGCAACTTCCTTCACTTAAACGACAAGAAATGCGAGTTCATTGTTTTTGGCACTGACCAATGTTTATTTGGGTCTCTGTCATTTTCCTATAACCCTGTTGTTGAAAACCTTGGCGTATTTTTTGATTCTGAACTGCGCTTTGGGGAACAGGTGAACAGTGTTGTAAGAGCCTCCTTTTATCAGCTACGCTTGCTGAGAAAGGTTCAGCCTTTTCTAAATTGTAAGGACTTAGAAAGAGTTATTCGCGCCCTCATCAGCTCCAGACTGGACTACTGTAATGCCCTATATGCCGGCATCAATAAGTCCCTACTGACTCGTCTCCAGTCAGTCCAGAATGCAGCAGCTCGGTTTTTGACTTCTTCGAAAAAATTCTGCCACGTCACCCCTGTCCGTCGTTCCCTTCACTGGCTGCAAGTTTAGTTTCGCATAAATTACAAGATTTTAATTCTTGCTTCTAAGGCGTATCATGGCACTGCTCCTCCATATTTATGTGACTTGATTCTCCCTTATGCTCCTACACGATCTCTGCGAGATGAACGAGGTGAACGTGCCTTTTGCGTCCTGGCCCCACTTGTAACTCCCTCCCTTTGGAGATCAGGACAACATCTGATCTGGCTGTTTTAAAATCCAAACTAAAGACTCACCTTTTTACCACAGCATTTCAATCCGCACATAGCACTTGAGGGGATGCATGACGTAATCTTTATTTAACATTTATTATTCTTATAGTGATAATGAGTCTTTATTTGCTTTGCTGGATTGCATACCAGAGACAATGTTTTAATATGTATTCCACGGCGGATTTATTGTTCAGCTGGTCAACATTGTGTTGTTATTTGGCGCTACATAAATAAATTTGATATGATTTGATTTGATTATTTTGCTTTGTTCAGTTTTATTACTTCCTACATAATTCCATGTGTGTTATATTATTAATACTTTGATATTATTCTAGAAATGTAGAAAAAAAAAAAAAAAAATTTTGGTGATATTCTTTTGTAAAGCAACATCACCATGTAGGTTGACATATTATTCATTGGTCTTCCAATATGTTTTTAACAAACAAAATAAATACTATATACTGTTTTTATTAGACACATCTCTCATGACATGTAAAGTATGAAATATTTCCTTTGGCTGTTGTTATTTTTGGCCTTCAGTTTTTCACTGTGGGGACGTAGCCAACAGGGGGAGATATTGCTCTATAGGTAGATACACTTTGCACAATCTCAATCATACACACACAGACACATGTACACATTGAGGGACACGCTGCATAACAGCATGTTCCATATTCCTGTATCATTAGCTCTCCTTCATACATTTTAACTCTTACCTCACTGCTTACATTTTTGTTTTGTTTGTCTTTTTTTTAGCAAATTAGTCATTCAGTGACTCCCTTGGTTCAGTCTCTCTTTCTGTCTCTCTCTGTCTCTTTCTCCCTCCTGCGAAGGAGCCAGGCTTCCTGCTCTTAGTTCCCAGAGTTCCCGGCTGCTGGCAGTAGAATGCTGGGAATATCCGGAGAGGAAGGAGAAGTGACATCACAGTGGTGACCTTCCGTACCAGGCCATATCACCTGGTGGTGCCTGGAGGAGAACTACCAAACAAGTGCGAACACACACTTATTTTCAACACATGTATGCACATTCACTGAGACAAACTTATTGACACATTACTTTGCAGGAGAAGGCAAAGAGTGAGGGAGCAAAGTGTGTTTGCAAGTTCCCACAAAGAGAGAGAGGAAGCAATAACCTCAGTTGGTCATGCAGAAAACTTTCCAGTAACTTTGCATAGAGAAGCTGAGCTAACCACATATTTGACAGTAAAATTCCCGTCACACATCAGCAGGTTCCTCACACCAGCTGAAGATTTCTTTCTGTGTTTGTAGTTATTTATCTGCTTGTATGTTTTACTTACTGGTTTATATGAGTTAGTCAGTATTACTTGTTTTAGAAGCTGTCGTTGTTTTAAAGCTTACTAATTCAAATAGCTTATAGAAAATAGAGGCAGGCTTCTAAACTTGAATTAGGTTAGTTGAGCAGAAGAAGATTTTTAACACTTAGCACAATTGGAAGGATAGAATGTGACATTCTAGAGAATGAAATACTTTGCAACAAAAACTAAGAATAGACACTTTTAATAAAATTTTTGACATTTATCCTACATTAACAATTATATGACGGCCTCTCAGGTTTCTAACGTGATCAATCAAAGGAGGCTAAACCCCTAGTTTGTTGCTCGCTGGACTTGACTATCTAATATATTATCAAAACTGGTTCCACCTTGATGAAATGCAAAATTATTACCTTATTAATAATTAATTATTACCTGGTTACATGCGGTACTGTTAACAATCTAAGTTATACTGGTAGGTTTTATGCAAAACAACTACATTTGCTCTTAATTAGAATAACTAACCCTAACCCTATTTGTCTTCATTAAGCCTGATATTAGACAGAAGTTACACAGATAATATAGGATCATACACATATACACATAGTGGTGAACAAATGGCCTGTAGCAGAGAGAGAGAGACATTTTCTATGTTTGGATAGTGTGTAAGATTTTGTTGTGATTTCGCAAAGACTAGGAAACACATATTCAAACCCATATAACACAGGATGGACAAAAACAGAAGTGAGCACCAGAGTGATGGACCAAAATGAAAAATGGTCATAAAGACGAGCTTAGAAGGAGCGACAGAAAGAAAAGGAAGAGAAGATGCTGAAGTCCTTAAAAACCAAATCAGGAAGAGGAGGAGGGATGAGCAGAAATGGGATGAAGAGGGAGAAAGAGACAGAGTGTGTGTGGAGGAGACGTCATTGTACAGGATGACAAAAGAAGAAGGGATTCTCTGGTCAGCTGCTGCCGCTGCTGCCACTGACTATTGTCTTGCCAACAGAGGACCCCCCTCTACACCCACACACACACATTACTCTCTCATCTTGTGTTAGACATCACTTTCTTTTCTTCTTCAAGTTCAACTCTGATTACATGGCCAACCAACTGGCAACCCCCCACATTTAAAGACCCCGCCAAACCCCTCCTGCAGACCCCAGCTGTGTCATCTCAGTGTTTTCAGCAAATCTGAGATCTAACAGATGTTTGCCCCAAAAGGAAAAAATGCACAGAAAAACTATAAAGTTCAAGTTCTAAAAAAAACAAGAAATTATACTCGCCTACGTAAATAATGCTCAAGTAGAAGTAAGATAGTAAAACTATAAAAATAGGTTATTCCAAGTGAATACAATGTCCAAAGTGATTAACCGCTGCTTTCTCATAAATAAATATCACTATGACATCTCCCAGTCATTGTCATAACGGTATATTGGTAAAATACTTTAATTACAAAAAAGAGTTCAAGAGTTTATAAGTTGTTTTATTGACCTTTAGATGCATAGGCCATTAGAACCTACACTTCTTCTATTCTATATGTTTTTCATTTGTCATTATAATCTCATTCTCCATTTCTGGGTAAGATAGCTAACAAGGTAAGACTTCCAGAAACTATAACACTTAAATGTATCTTTTCCAATAAAATGTAAGTGAATGGAATGACGTGAATGAATAAAGGTAAAGATAAACATGAGCGTTACAGGTTAGAACAATAAATCATTTACTAATAATAATTATTATGGTAATAAGCAAATTATAATGAACCATCAGTCATCAACCATCAGTTTGGCTGCTGTTGACAAACATTTGGAAAAAATATACTTTTTTTTTCTTTAACTTATCATTAAAAGCAGCGCGTGCTGCTCTGACCCATTCTGCTTTGACTGACCTCTCTTTGACTCACACACATATACAGAGGACAAATGACCACTCAGTGACACTCACAGACAGACAGACAGACACAATGGGAGAAGAAGAATATTCCTTTCTCCATCACCTTAAAAGACATCACCAGATCAATGGCCTAATGGGCTCCAAACCAGTAGCTGACGATCATTAACCCCTGACAAGTGTGAATTCCTCATGCCACATAGCCAGACTATTGTGTGTCCACTGTGTGTTCATATACAGACCATTGTGTGAGGAGTTTTTTTCAGTCATGTGGAGCTGTTTAACTGCTGGATAAGTCTTAGGGCACGAGATGATGACGAGATGACATGTTTTCTTGACCTGAGGGAACTAAGGATGTTATAGTCAAATTGACCTGTGCAACATGGGTGACGTATATATAGGTGTCAAAGTGATAAAGAGAGAGATTTTAGAGATTTGCCCTTTAATTCCTACACGTCACTGAGTAACATGTTAGATAGTTTAGGTGCAATGTAAGCACTAGTAAGACAATAAACTTCTGCAGGTAACATTAAGTAGGTTTGAAGATTAAATCTGAGAGATATTTATGCACCATCCAGTATTATTTGCCACTAGCACATCACCGTCTCCCTCACTTTACCTCCACTCCAACAGCCCTCAGCTTCAGCACGAGCTCCCTTACCCTCCAACAGTACATCCCTCTTTCTCCTCCAGGCCTCCACTCCAATCCCACTGAGTCCCTATAGATGTGTGTGTGTGTGTCTCTGTGTGTGAGGAGGGCTGGCAGTGGGAGGACAATGGGCAGTAAGGGGGCTGATTGAATAGGGCCATTGAGTCTGCTCAGCCAAACAGAAAAGCATCTCCCATCTCACTTCAAAACCCACAGTTTCACTCTGTACAACCAGGCCTTTATTCTCCATGATTACTCCTTGACACACATGTATACATACATCACCATACACATATACACAGATGTATACAAATAGACTATATACAACTATGACAGATTCTATGCAATATAATAATCATATAATCATAGCAATAACTCAGCTGCATTAAGTCTTGACATATGAATAGCAGAAATTTTGAGAAATTAAATAGATATTAATACTTATAATAGTAATAATAATACGAAGAAGTAGAAGAAGAAGAAGAAGAAGAAGACTACGATGTACAGTATAGACAGTATGGATGACTGAGCAGTCTGATCACTTCCATGTGGTGCCCTTACATTTTCTGCTTGGTTTTCATAATAAATACATTAGCATTAGTATAATTCCACAAAAACAGAATGCAATCATTAACATAACTCTTAAACCCATATTTTATCACAATTAGAACAGACAAAACATTTAAAATAAAAAAAATTCTATTTTAAGAAAAATATAAGGGAATTATGATATTGATGGCAGCCACACATCTCAAAATTTGGGACAGAGGCAACAAAAGGCTGGAAAAGGAAGTGGTACTATCAAGGAAGATCTGGAAGAACATTTTGCAGCTAATTAGGTTAACTGTAGTAACATGACAAGCATCATAAGCCTCTTTCACATATGCCCTGGACTCCAGACTTTACTCAGATGAGCTCCATGTATGAGCGCAAACACTATCGTCAACCCACACAGACTTTTGCCTGCCAGCCCCCTAGTACAAAGTCTGCGTAATGTCTCTGTGTGTCTGGATGTAAACACAGTAATCACAACAGAAGTATGAGTCGGATTATTTCTCCTGATTTCTCCTGAACGCATTTCCAACAGAGTATGTCCGTGTGGGTGCTGCATGTGTAAAAGTAAAGGTTTTTGCTCCTTGACTTAGAGTTTTGCTTGTTTTGTACCTAACTTGTGAGTCGCTTTGGATAAAAGCGTCTGCCAAATGACTAAATGTAAATGTAAATGTGAAAGTGCAACTCCGAATAAAGTCCGATAGATAGTCCGGAGTGCATATTGTAAAAAAGGCTTTAGAGTGTCGGAGTCTCTCAGAAATGGGGATGGGTCTGTGTCTATAAATTGTTTAACAATTTCATATTAATCTTTCTCAACACAGTACATAATGAGTATATAACAGTATATATAGTACATTCAGAGAATCTCGAAAAATCTCTGTGGGCAAGGGACAAGACTGAAACGCAGTATTGGATGGCTGCAATCTGCAGGCCCTCAGACAGCACTAGTGGCCGCTGTCATGGTCTCATATGCTAACCAGTTCAATTCACTTCCAACCATATGCTAATGGTACTATATCTCCCCAAGAACCTCAGATCTATCTGCCGGAACAATACTCAGCTCATTTTAGGTCATTTTAATTAAATGTCAAGTTCAGTTTAAACTTCAGCCACTTTCTTTTCCTGAGGAGGTGAAGGTGGCATCTATTATCTCCTTACTCTCAGGTCCAGCTCTTTGGTGGAGAGTGGCAGAAAGGGCTTGTGAGTCTCCAGTCTGTGTAACAACTTTTGATCCCTCCAAACCAGACAAAGAGGCAGCCATCCAGCTAACCACCATATCCCAAGGTAGTAGAGATGTCCTGGAGCAAGTTGTGGAGTTTGGCACCCTGGATGTTATGTGTGATTAGAATGATTATGCCCTATTTGATATGTTTTACATATGCTTGTTTGTCAGAGAAGGTGAAAGATGAGCTGGCCACTAGAGATCTCCCAAAAGATCTTAATGGGATCATAGAAATGGCCATGCATATTGACAGGAGAATTTGTGAGTGTGCAGTAACTTCCACAGATCTGTTTCTGTTTCCTAACCCGTACCATCATCAAGACCAGTAACTCAACCAGTACTTGAAACCACCAGACCCTCAGCTCCAGAGAAATTTGATTCCCCCTACATGATGCAGATAGGGAGAACTTGCCTGGACCCCAAAGAATGCAACAGCTGTTTTAAAAATAACCTTTGTCTGTACTTTGGGGGCCCTGGACATCGAGTCCAAACCTATCCAGTAAAAGGAAAGGCTCAGCAGTCTTAGGGGGGATGCTGCTGGGCTGATGCCTCATTCATTTCTTGAAACCATGATCATTTCTATTGACAGTTATCATGAAACTATCTCTTTCCATGTAATACATCCCCCCTAGCTTTCTTTGGTGCTTAACGCCACCTTCCATCAGCATTTCAACTTCCATATTGACCGAACCTCCGGTAAGATCCTGGGCTGGGGGGTGACCTACTTGGACCTACCTGTAAACATCTGTTTACATCCCACTTCTGCCCTGTCCGGTACCATCTGAGAAGTGCGAGAGGAGGAATTTCCAGATCTTTGATGCCTGCCGGAGGTGTATCACGACCTAAAAGAGGTATTTAACAAAGCTAAAGCAATGTCCTAAAGCAACCTCCATACCAGCCATACCAGTGAGCAATCAGTCAGCTGACTGGTACTACTCCCCTTCATGGTTGTCTTTACTCTGTGTTGCAGGAGGGATGCCATGCAGAGGTACCTGGACAAGGATTTGGCTGCAGGGCTCGTGTCACCATCTTCATCTTCAGAAGGTGCCAGTTTCGTTTTCTGTTGGCAAGTAGGTTGGGGGAGGGTACCTGCTTTTGAACTGACAGCAAAATTTTCACGCATAATAATTCACAAAATATTCTACATCCGGTTTTGGACCTGAAGTTCTGATGCTCTGATTATTCTGCCCTCTCCTTTTAAACCCTGACTTCACTGCAGACTGTGAATATCTGGTGGACCTAATTTTAATCTGTTGGTGGACCTGAATCTAATCTATTTAACCTATTTGGAGAAACTTGTGCTGAATCTGTCCATATTGTTAACTCAGCTTTTTGGCCTGGAGACGTAGGACTGAATTAAGGAATGTGATATTAAATTGTGGACCTTGTATTCCTGTACAGCTGTGTGTGTTTACCTGTTCTGCCTGTGAGATTACTATGTGTTTACCTGACCACAGGGACCGTGATTTTGTCACTAGCAGCAATCTTGTAAATGTTTACCTTCTCCAGCCACCACTTGGCAATCTGTCATTACCAATCAGTCATCACCATCTCTTCCGGAAGATCACCCACCTTCTCAGAACCTGGTTCCTGCATTCCCCCACCTGCGATAGCATCTGCCTCATGTTTTTAATAAATGCCTTTAACCCAATCCAGTGTTGTAAGATGATTCTTGAGTCCATTGTGTAAAACCCAAAAAAATCACTAACAGCTCTACCATGCAAAAAAGACATGAACATGATCTGGAAACCTTTCAAAGTGAACTTAAAGTGGTCTGTGGCTCAGACGTGGCGCCCATGGTTCTTTTTGAAAACCATGGGCGCCGCAGCCTCTAGTCTAAATAGGAGAGGGACCTTCCAGTTTGTTATCATTGCTCAGTGGGCTGAATGGGCTGGTTCACATGTGGAAAAGCATTATTAATGCTGAAAAATATATCCAGGTTTTAGAACAGCATATGCTCCTATCCAGGAGGAACACCTTTTGCAGGGAAGGCCTTGCATATTTCAAACCACTTACTGCATCTTTGAGTATGGCTTTGCAATAGAAAAGTCCAGGTACTGAGCTACCCTGCCTGCAGTGCATAGCTTTAACCAAATGAAAATATTTGGTGCTTCTTGAAGCTCGAAATATGACAAATACCCAGAACAGTTGAACTATTAGCGTCCAATATCAGTCATTTGAACCAATAAATATATGTCAATTTCCAAAGCTATTTATATAGAAAAAAAATCCCCAACAGCTGTGTCACAATATGTGTTAACAACCTAAGTCTCTGTAAGCTCTTTAACCAGGATGAACAGCCTATCAGACAAAGTCAGCAGGCCTTGACAGAGAAAGTGCTATCACAGAGTGAAGTATCATCAACAGTTTTTGTCATTGTTACACTGGGCCATTTAAACTCCACCAAGCTCGTTAGCCTAGATCCAGCACTGTGGCCAACCCATTCACTGTGAGTCCGGCACACTGAAGCATTGTGCGAAAGGATAATCCATAGCACGGTAACTGGTGCAACCTATCATGCAACACATAAGGATTATATGTATATCTATCTATCTATCTACATACACCTCTCAAGCCTTCTTCTCCTCACCAGCTTAGAACAGGTCTCTGTGTAGGAATGGCGTCATATCTTCCATCTCTCTATCTCTCAATCTGTCACATACACACACAAAAGAGTGCAGGCAACAGGAGCTGGATCTGTGCATGTGTGGAAGACCAGGTCTAGTTGAGGTGAGGGGGGCTTGAAGTTCCATATGGGCACCCCATCCGTAGTATCTCCCCTCCCTCCCTCC
>OMLM01005043.1:1568-13906 GCA_900302695.1 Helostoma temminkii
TAAAAAGAAGAGTAACATTTCTTGTATGCAAATATGACTGCATAGACTATTAATATAGTTCGATTTTTGACTTCGTATGCCAGAACTACTACAACAAGAGCTACAGAGATTAGAATTTCAACTGGACTACACACCACCAGACTTTGAGTACTTTAATTAGCTCATTAGAATTTATGAATAAACCAGACAAAATCAAGCTATTCAACATTAGACTGCTAAATAAACTCAGAGCTGCTTCTTGTCGTATACTGGGCTGGACTGTCTACTCTGCATCTACACTTTTCCATTGTTTATCGCACAAAGTAGGTCAGCAGCGAACTGATGCAGTCTGATAAAGATATGAACACAAATGATGAAAATGAACCAATTGTAAGATAGAGGTTAGGGAGGGGGGGTGATCAACATGACACAGGGTTTTTTATATCAATCCCTCTTGTTCTCTTTCTCTGCTTTACTTTGTTTGTGAAGCTCTCGGTTATTATTGAGTTACCTGCATGGGCAGAGTAAAAGAGACTGACTCAAAGTTCTGCTATGTCCACATGACCGTAGTACTGGCTTTGCCATAGAAACAGAAGCCAATGCAAATAGCAGCGATTTGTCTGACACTTCTTCAATGAAAGATTACAAACAACCAGTTGGCATGAAGTAGGAGAGCAGAGCACTTTCACTGGGAGACTTATGCTAATTGGGACCTTTAGTACAATCCATATTTGGCAACTGCTACATCTTTGGAGGCAACAACAAAAAATATATAATTAATGTTTTAGTAATCTCTCACATCACCAGAGCAGTACATGTTTGTCTTATTTCTGTTGTGTGTGGACTTTCTGTCCCAACACACAGAAGGTCACACAGAGTAAACTGTACAAATACAAAGGATGTGGTAGTTGCAAGATACACACACACACCTCATTATCTTATTACCCCTCAGTTAAATCACACTAATTCCAAAACAAATACAGTATTTGCAACAAATAGCAATTTTGGTGATACCTGGGGGTATTTACATCAGCCGACGCTGCTAGTCAACAATGACGAGGCATGATGTTCTATTATTCACCTTAGTACAGATAAAGTAATTATAGTGGGTGACTTTAACCTTCATGTAGATGTTGATAACAGTACTCAGTACTGTTTTTAATTTATTATTTGATGTTTATTTGATCAAAATGTAAATAAACCCACTCAC
Source organism: Helostoma temminkii (assembly GCA_900302695.1). Lineage (NCBI taxonomy): Eukaryota > Metazoa > Chordata > Actinopteri > Anabantiformes > Helostomatidae > Helostoma > Helostoma temminkii. The sequence goes on from OMLM01005043.1 coordinate 2,758, forward strand.
AACCTTGTGGCATTGAAATCTAAAATGTGGTAGTATTTCCCCAAAACCCTATTTTAACTGACTGGATTTTAATAATATTTGAATTTACTAACAGCACCTAAGAAGAAATTCCACTACAGTCTGTGTCTTTCTGAAAATGCTGTTACAAAATTTAAGGACATTAATTTCATCTTTTACTTCAGTACCATGTACCAACACAGAAGAGAACAGCCTTCTGAACTTTACTCCAGTACAACTATCTAATCTTGTGAAGTTCTGCAGCTTCACTGTATCAGAGGAGTAATTGGAGGAGGTTAGCCCCATGTTACATTTCACAAATCTGTAGCTTAAAGCAGGGTAAACAAGGCCTTGCTGCCATTGGACAGTATCCATTGTCCACACTCAAGTGATCTGAATAACTGCAGACTTACCTGCCATGTCTTATATTAAAGGCATCTGTCAGTTCAGTGCTGTTGTTGCCTCTAATGAACTCACACTTTGTCACTTCGCTAACTGTATATTGCGATTATTACTATTTTGCTATTGGTTTATTGTGTATATACTATAATCTAGATTGTTCTCTGTTTTGGTGTTTAACTTTTGATGTCATTTTTTAATCTGCTGCTGTAACATGTGAATTTGCCCTTTTGGAGATCAATAAAATGCTGTCTAATCTAATTCAATATAAAATATAAAAGCAGACCTTGCAAACGCTGGAAAGAAGGTGTCATTCCATCCATCCATCCATTTTCTATACCGCTTAGTCCCTGTAGGGGTCACAGGTACGTGTCATTCCACTAATTTAAATACTTTTTACCTAGCCTAAAAAGATAGTTCTAAGGCTAGAACCACATATTATTCATCATTAATAGAGGAAAATAAGAACAACCCTAGGTTTCTTTTCAGCACTGTACCAGGCTGACAAAGAGTAGCTCTGTTGGGCCTAGTATCCCTCTAACTCTCAGTAGCAATGACTTTATGAAGCTATTTACAAACAAAATTATAACCACTAGCAAAAACATTTATCAGATCCTTGCAACTGAAATGGATTGACTGAATGTACAACAGCTCTACATGTGTTTTTAAGACCTCGGTCTTACTTTTAGTCTTCAGTCTTTACTTTATTTCAATTCTTGATTCAGGGGTTCTAGCCAGTTATACCAATATTCAATCCATATATATCATATATGAAATATCCATTCTCCAGTCTCTAAAATCCTCGAAAATGTAGTTGCTAAGCAATTATGTGACCACCTGCTCAGGAATAACCTGTGTGAACATTTCCAGTCAGGATTTAGAGTACATCATAGTACAGAAACAGCTCTGGTGAGGATAGTATAGAATTTAAAATTCTTCTTCTCACATATAAAGAACTTGTGATGATCAAGCTCCTTCATATCTTAAAGACCTCATAGTAACATATCATCCCAGCAGAACACTTCGCTCTCAGAGTGCAGGTCTACTTGTGGTTCCCAGAGTTTTCAAATGTAGAATGGGAGGCAGAGCCTTTAGCTATCAAGCAGAGGCAGATGGCCGCTGACCCTAAACCTGGTTCTGCTGGAGGTTTCTTCCATTAAAGGGAGTTTTTACTCTCTGCTGTTGCCTAGTGCTGCTCAAGGGGGATTTGTTGGGTTTTCTATATAATTCAATGAATGTTAAATTATGTCTAAAACCTTTCATTGTAATGTGCCTTGAGATGACTTTTGTTCTGCTTTGGTGATATATAAATGAACTGAACCTAATGCAGTGTAATGGATAAAATATGTTATGTCCATACTACACTAATAATATTAGAAAAACCTTAAGGAGTTCAGTCAAAGCTTTGGAGTCTCAAGTGGGAGAATGCCAGGATTTAGCCAAGGTCAGAGGGGATTAATGCCACACCGAGACATATGAGGCAAGGCAGGCACAGTTTAGCGAGTCTGCTTGGTGTTTCAGCTTAGGGGGCTCTGGAAAGTCTCTGCTTTCACAGTGTAACTTAGATCAGTGGTTCTCAACCTTGGCCCTTAAGCCACACTGTTATGCTTGTTTTCCAAGCAATGTGCCTTGAGGATTAGAGTTGAGAACCACTTCCTTAGATGGCCACTTTTAGTCTGTGGAGCTTTTAATAAACATATTTTGATATTATGCCCTACAAAGCCTAAGTGCAGTAACTATGCAAATCGTAAAAGTGAGAACATTTTGTTAAAAGTTTAGCTAGGTTAGTGCAAATGTATTCATGTAATGTGTTCTTATAGAAACTTCCATGCATATGAACAGTAGCCACTGATGTCACCAATGACTCAGATTCAATCCCAAATATTTAAAAAAATGCAGATACTGCAATACTGGTATATGCTGTATATATTACAAAGGCAAATTGCAGTATCTACAATCTAACTAAATGTGTATATCCAACTTACTTGTGTTTTTCTGCAACAAAACTGATTGAGACTTATTAACAAATTCTGTATACATTTTATTTTAATTACTGATGTTTAAAGTTTTGAGTTTTTTAATTGCTAATATTGACATTATCCTCAAGCATCTTCTATCATTACAATAACCCTTTCATCAGAACTAGTGAGTAACTAAGTACATTTAAGTGCTGAACTTAAGTAAAATATATAGTACTTGTACTTTACTAGAGTGTTTCCATTTTATGTTACTTTTGATCATCATCAACTGCAAAAATGATTAAACACACTGTTTTCTTAGTGGTGTGTTTACTTACTTGTATTTAATTTAGAGCTTGTCCTTAACATATTTATTTTAGCAAACAATTTGAGGTCACTTATTTGTGTTAGAGTATTTTTCTAGGCAACACACAAATTGTTTTTTGTGTATTGACTGTAAGTTGTAAGATCATCTGATCAACATCATCATCATGAACATTCTTCTCCACTACATTTATCCAACAGCTTAATTTACTAGTTGCTGATGCATATTTTTAATAACTATATTATCAACAAATTAATTTTTATGGACAAAGTAGCTGTAAGGTCCTGGGCTCCACCCTTACCAGCTGATATTTTTGTTCAAAACATATCTAACACAAGTGCATTAGCTATAATATGCACTTTTACCTTATATTTCATCATTATATTTGAAATTAAACTTGACAAAACATGTCTTTTATGTTATCGACAGCATCAATTCTTAGTATTTAAAATGTATAGTTTTCTTAGCAAAATATGACTTTTGTACTTTAAATTAAAATCATGTAAATAAAGCATGTACTTACTTTAAGTTGAAAATAGAATTTGAGGTGGGAATAGCAGTAGATATGGCTTTAGGCATGTACTTTTACCAACCCTGTCTTTAAAAAAAATTGAAATTAAACTGTAACCTTGACGTCTGTTGTGATCTGATAGAAAAAAATCTAATTTTTTATTATATTAGGGTGGTCCCCTAATATATTGTAGGGAAAACACTGCTTTGTTCTGGAATTTACTTGAAATAAAATATGATAAATATGTTTTCAAGACACAGGAACTGCTTGAGTTTGAGAATTGCACAGTGCTAATCTGTTAATCTGTTAATATAGTAGACAGATGGAAGTATAAAGCTTTGCTTATTGTGTCAAATATTGCTATGCAATTAGAATTGCATAGCAACAATAATTAATTACAAAGCCTCTTACTGTTTAGATTTTTTTTATTGTGACTCACTGCTAATAGGAACACAATTTTTAGAAGACTGGGTTGACGTTTACTTAAGTAAGTAAGTTCTTCCACCTGTGGCTACTTTTATATCAGGAACTTCTGCAGGACCTTTCTCACATTGCACTGCAATGAAGAAGAAATATCAAAATGCTTTATTTTTATATTGCTAGTCATTGTGGATTGTGTCAAAGCCAGAAAAACAAACAGTAATTACACTTACTGTGGTTTGCCTTACTTTTTGCCTGGATTGTGTAGTTACTACAAATTTGACTTTTCTCTGAGATTACACATTGTTGAATTACAAAACTTTTTACAAGATGAAGCAGGTGTTACAAAGCCTGATTCCAGTCTTGACTCAATTTTGACCAACTGTGTAGTTTTGCACTGTCCAACTGAGGACCAGTGAGATCTACCACTGTCCAAGAGTAGAAATCCTGGCAATATGGAACTATTTAGACAGATGTGATCCAGTCCAGCTCTGAGTCCAAACATTACCAGTTCCCTTAAGAGTGGTTAAAAAGAGGCAATGTGTTCTTCTTTGTGTTCTTTCTTCTAAACATACTGCGTTAAAACCTTGGCAAAAAGGGAAGGTTCTTCTTAAAATCCATTAGAATCTGAGACAAGCTTAATTCTAGTTCACCAAACTACTGAAAGGTACAGCAGGACAATGGTATCTACAGCAGGTCTGTTGGTCTAGCTAGTCTCTGTATGAACTATAGGTGTAATTTAAGCAATTTTTTGATATCATGAAAAAAATAGCAGGAAGATTGTTCCATTCCTTGCTAGACTGAAATGAGAAGGTAGACTGTGCAAAGACAGATCATTAGGGATAATACACTCTCCACTAAAAGTTGACTTCAAGGCTCTGGTCATGAACAGACAAATGTTTTCAGCAATGGAAATTAATCATTGCGGGTTATCCTAAAACACAAAACAAACAGCAGAGTACAAGATCAAATTCTAAATAATCAGCACAAGTGATACTGTTGAGGTTCCCTATAGGATGAAGTAGCTCTTCTTTCAAATAATTCACAATGAGCCTAGTCAGTATGAATGGCTGTACCTTTGACAGGATTTTGTAGTCTGGGGGTATCAGAGTGGTGACTTGATATATAAAGTACTGGTCAACAGAATGTTGTAAAGTGCTATATAAGTACATTTTATTTTATTTGATTTGATGACAGCCTTATTGCTGCTCGAACATAGAAGACCTCTCAGGTTGTCACCCATGACCAGACCAGAGGGACTTGTAAAATTCAATAGGAAGGCCAATGATCCCAGGTGCTCCACCATTCTACAGACTCATCGGAGCAGGGTACAGCTTCAACAAGATTCACACACTCCTGAAAATTAAATTCACTCTTGTAGACTAGTCTTGAAGACTGAATAATTTTTCTCTGTCATTTTTTTCTCTCCATCAGAGCCATCACGGCTCTTATGGAGAGAAAAAAATCCATCGACATTTTAGAAAATGCAATCTAAGCCAGACTCCCTGTGCTGTAAATTTTCTGTGGTTTCACAGCAGAACTGTCTAGGCTTGACTAGAGTTTAAATTCACAGTGATGGTATACTATATCCATATGCTGTGTTTTTGGTGTTATAGGCAGTTTCTACCAGTTTGACCGCTTTTAAATGTACACATGGTTTGTGTAATCCCATGTGGGAGGTAAGTCACCAAACAGGTTTGAAGGGGGGGCTGTTCCAGAGGCAGACTATAAGTGCAAAATTTACTGTTTAACAGCATGAAAAATTGGAGACACAGCTTTTTCTGAGGGTCAACTAAAATTTTAAGACCTGGAAAGTAATTTTCTGCTCTCACCTGCCTGAGTCCTTTAGTGTCTTGCAGAAACTTTCTGATCTTGCCAAAAAATGGCCACTCTGCCCTTCTGCCTGTGTGGACAGATTCTGTCAGATTTTTAGCTTTTCTGCAGTATCTTTAATAACCCACCATCAGACATCTTCATCCACAATGAGATCACCATACACTGAATCATTCTGCTATCGAGTTTTTTGTTTTACTGACTTTCATTTTTCTCAAGAGCTTGTGCTTGTCTGCTTTCACTCTGACTTTCCCTATTTTGTGTTTGTGTCTCTGTTGCTTTTCTGTCCTTGCTGTACTATTCTTGTCACTATTCTGAAGAGCCTCCTGCTCTCACTGGCAGCCACACCAGTGCAAGCTCCGCTGGGGCCAGCCACAGATACAAACAAGGCCTCAGCCTAAGCGCGTGACAGCAACCCCAATGATAGATGGCACTGTGCGATCATCAGCCTGCTCACGAGACATCTTTTCTGGAATGCTTCTTCATGCCACAACACAACATTTCTTGTTTTCTGATGTACCAAAAACTGTAATTAAATTCATCTACTCTGATTCAGAAAGATTCACATAGAGAAACTATTTTAATCGGGGACACTAGTTGTCCAAACCTTGAAAGCTCTTTAGGCAGCACTAGAGATGGCTATCTATTTGTTGGACTTCAGTAGCAAGACTGAAGTGAAAGTGTAAATTATCGCTTTACACTACTTCACCGACTAAAGTTATACTATCCAGTACAATGACAATAGAACCTTTCATATGGGAATTGGAGTTCACACTGTCATACGAATTGGGCATAAATTTAGTTTGGTACCCTGCAAATACTATCAGTCCACCTAACAAAAATCATAGCAACTCCCTCACGCTAAAATATACAATACACCACTGACTCACTCACTCACCATCCACTCAATGTCCTAATACAATGTACATGTGCAAAAACAGCAGCGGAGTATTCACAGTGAGTGAGTGGGCATTCAGTTTTAGTCAATCTGCTCAGCACAACAGCAGAAATATTTATCATGCTCTCTTTCAGAAAACCAGGGTTATATACACTACCAGTCAAAAGATTGGACACACACAGGAATGAGCATGTTCTTTATGAAAAAAATCATTCTTCAGCTGTGTTAGCATCATTGCTAAAAGGTTCTCTAATGATCAATTCTCCTTTTAAATAAATAAACCTGCATTAGCAAACATAACATGCTATTGGAAGACAGTACTGATGTTTGCTGATTATAGGCTTTTGTGCGTGATTCATAAGTTTCCAACATGAACATGACGCATTGTTTCTAATCATGTGACTGGCTTATACTTCAATGTTGTGTAAACAAAACACAACTGATTTCAGCAGTGTACATTTTGTGTCATGTCGTGCCTCCTGATTAAATATAAAATGCAGTTTTTAAATGATGATCTCATTTATAAAGGGCAAATAGCTGTCCATACCTACCTGTTTCTATGTGAAAATATAATTGTCATCTCCTTGCTAAATCATGAATTAACCACATTTTTGGAAAGCTAAGTTCAATTTCACTTGCCACACCCAGGCAAAAGGTTTTCCCTAGTGAGAATCTGATCTGACCTGAACTGCCTCCAGTTGTGTGCTGCATGAGTGAACACAATGTCTGGATGTGATTCTCTAGACCTAGTGCAGAGTGGATATGTGAAAATGGCTTACAGAGCTGTAATGGTAGGTGGGTAGGAATACTAGGGTAGGTGTGAGGGCATGGTGGGGATGTGTCTCAGTATCTGAGCATATTCAGCTCCACTGATATGCAACTCTGGTCAATGATGTTCAGCATCTCTTCAAATTTCAGAAGTACTATGACAACTAAAATATAACGAATTGCATATGACAGAGCAACTCCACTGATTTTACATATCAAAGTCATGCCATGTAGGTTATCTCAGTATGGGCTTAGAGATTATAAATCTTTGGCAAATAATCTGTCCTGAGTTTGAAAAATGTAGGTTTTTGCCAGGCAGTAAAAGCCAGAAACGGTTTGATTGTGCAGCTTAATGTATGTTAGCAGGTACATGTTTGAGATTAGAAATAAAAGGACCATGACTTTGTATAACACTTCTGCTATACCCAGTTTCTACATGATAAAACCAAAATAAAGCCAAAATACCCTTTGATATTCCTAAAAATGTGCACTGTGTGCAATAACAACATGATTTTATGATAACTCTCAACCCATGGATCACATATGCAAATGAGTTAAATAATAGCGAGTCAGCCTCTCCTTCTTCAATTTTAACATTTCTGTCTGAATCTATCTGTTGCCAAAAACAGTCACCGGCAAAAAATCTAGTTTAATCTAATAAGGCCTCTAGTAAGGCCTGATTTTTTACATCATGTGCAGGTTACTTGCATCATGTAACCTATATGTGTGTCATAAATCACGCCTTCATTCACCAAATATCAGATATCAGATTGATTATCATGAATAACCAGTTATAACAATGTGTACTTGATCTGGAGTTTATTCTTTCACTTTCTTCATTCTAAACTTTGTGTCTCTGCCTGGAAATCTCTATATAGGAATTAAGGAGAGAGAACAAGGATGAAGGAGAAAAACAATAATTTCAGACACTCACTCATGTACTGAGCAGCTTTTCTCTATCCACACCCACACACCTTTATTGTAGTGAAGTTCGAATCGAGGAAACTGAGAACACATGCATGTGCACAAAAACCCTTGTCAATAGATATGTTTGAAGACAGATGTGTGTGGTGTGTGTTTGACTTGGATGAAAAAGGCCACAGGAATGACATATTCTCTTTCTCTCCATAGCAGCACTACAAACACAGATGGGAGTACTCAGACGCTCTGCAGTGTCCTCCTTCAATCCCTATATTAGTCTTTTTATTTGGGGAATGAACAAGGTGTTTTCATGCATTTGTTTGTTAGGGAGTTTTTTGTGCTTGTTAGCAGATGGCGCTGGCATTTAAAGAAAAATACCACCCCAGACTTTTGGTGGAGTAATTTAGCACTAAAGGACATGGATGACATCGACCTTAAACAATCAATTTGGTTGCCTCTGGAAGAAGAATAATATCCAGTGTTTCTGTCTGTATATACACAGTAGGTATGCAGTTTGAAAATCTGACCTGGATCCAGAAGCCAGACTATCTTACAGATGACATCTAAATATTATACTTGCTATTACATGTAGAAGACCCCAAACTGAGTTTATCTCTATGATTAAACATAGGGTTGTCTTGCTTTCAAGTAAAATATGCATATTAATAATATATCCTCAATATAGTGAATTGGAATGAACTCATGTTATCAAACTTTGTATATTTTGAGAAAACAAGATAAACCTAAATAGTCATATTAAAATACAATTTCAACTTGAGTTCAACAAAATCAAAGGAGATTTTAGAGGAACAAACAATGTATAAAGTATTGAGTATTTTGTCTCATTCACACTTTGTTCTGACTTTTGCTCTCTTCCACACACTGAACACAGACAGTGGAGGAGTCACAGTCACAGCAGAGAGACATTCACTAACATATTTTAGTGCCTCACCTCAAGCAATATAGTTAATCCCATCAAAAGTTGCTATGTTGCTTGTTCTTTTTGAAATGTAGCAGTGCAGGATCTAAATTGTCACCACTGTGCATGGAAGCAAGTACCATTTTTATAAATTGCAGTATAGTGAAAAAGTGTCACATTCCTGATTTTTATTCTATCGTATTCCATAAGAGAAATTACTTAAAAGATTGAAAATATCAAACAAACTTCAATATTACGTGAAGATAATTTAAACAAAATGCATTGTTAAATAATTTCATTTATTAAGGGAAAAAAGCTCTCCAAACTCGCCAGGCATATGTGATAAAGTAATTGCCAACTAAACCTAATAACTGTTTGTGATGTCCTTGGCGGCATATTTGCAATCAAGCTTTTGCAATAACTGGCAATACATTTTTCATAATGCTGTGGAAGAATTTTGGTCCACTCTCCCTTGCAGAATTGTTTTAATTTAGTAGTTTACTAGACCACTGCAAAACCTCAATTTTGTTTTGTTAGGCATTCAGAGGTGATTCTGTTGACAAATATATCACAGTTTATAGTAATCAATAAAAAAAGGCTCAAAGACTTGTGTTATCTTTTTACTTGATGCAGAACAAAAAAGGCACAACTGGTAAAAGTGGAGCTGATTTAAAACCACCTTATGTACACACAGCTGGTTAATTTAAGTTAGTTAGTTAGGTAGTCAAGGAATCTTCAGGATCTACAAGGAAGAGATAAGGGAATATTCGGTTTAGACCAGGAAGTGGCATGTGTGTACTGATATGGAATTGACATTGTTGAATTAATCAATGTTAATTGCTATTTAAAAATCTTCTAAAAATGTTTAAAAAGAGTTACTCTGGAAATCCAAATTACCTCATGTATAATATAAAATGCCTGTGTCTACATCTTTCCATGTTAATAAGAGAACTTTGTCATTAAAAGGCATCACTGTAGTGTCTCTTTAAGGGTAACATTTGCTGAGTTGTGTATTTTATCAAGCAAACAGCTCAAAATAAAAATACATACTGACTATCAAATCCCCGGTAGATGTTATTGCTTTGTTTGAATTTAATGGAAACTGAGCAGGCATGGAAGGGTTGCTAGCAGTGTGTTACTTTTCCATGTCTTTGACCTGCAAACTCCCTCACTCAGAAAGCAGCTAATGTGAATGTTAGTGCACTGTTATTCTCATCACTAAAGGAAAGTAAGATGAAAAAAAACTCTAACTCTCAGCCTCATGCATCTAATGCCAATGACATAGCCAAGAAAAGCCTGCCTACAAATATATGTTGGGATTGCTGGTCCCTAATACATGTGGTGGCTCTGGACAGACAGTGGCAAATGATAAAGAAAAGAGAAGGATAACTTCAAAGGAGGAACAGATGAGCAGCTTGGCTAAACAGCACCAGATTCTTAGTCTAACAACATGTAATGCTTTGTTTGGAATCTGGACCGAAATAACAGACAGGTAACAAGTGAATCATTTGATGAGTGAAACAAGTGTTTTTGTGCTTCTGCAGATATCAGAGTAGAAGCAGATGATGGACCAACAGGTGAATGCAAAAGAGGGCGACAAATCAGGTGTCAGGGAGATGAGAAGCAAGTGAGTGGGGAAGAACCCAGACCTGAACCTGATTGAATATTTCTGAAGAGATCAGAAAATGGCTGTGCACTGACGTTTCCCATCCAACCTGATGGAGCTTGAAAGGTCCCACAGAGAAGAATGGGACAAACTGCCCAATTACAGACTTGAGGCTGTAATTGGTGTCAGAGGTGTTTCAAGAATGTGTTGTGCAAAGGCTGTGATTTTTTTGTTTTAATAAATTTACAAAGATTTCAAACAAACTTCTTTCACATTGTCATTATGGGGTATTGTTTGTAGGATATTGAGGAAAATGATAAATTTAATTTAGTAACTAACCCCTAACCCTAACCCTAACCCTAACCCAAAGTTCACGTTGGGCATAGTTACAATATGATGATAGTTGAAATTTGATGCCGTAAGCCAAAAAAAATAAAAATGTTTAAAAGTTTGAAACATTAAATGTTAAAGTGTTTGTTTTTTTTAATAAATATGCAGTATATCTAAATATATAGTACATCGAAACAATTCTAGAATGGAGCCTGTTGGGTGGCAGACAGTCACAGCAGCTCTTCTCTTTGTTTTTTTCTGTTT
>OMLM01005047.1:1967-14119 GCA_900302695.1 Helostoma temminkii
GTGCCTGTTTTTGTTTTTACCAGGGAGCAGAAAACGGAGAAGATGAAATTAGCTTAATGTTCTCAAGTTTGACTTGTTTAATCCTTTTTTTTTTATCTAAGTCATGTTAAATTATTTATAAAAATGTAGGTAGTTCAAATTGCACTGGACAGCGGTGGATCAGGAGGAAACTGTGCGCAGGCGGAACCATAGTGAGGAGGAGAGCAAAGAGGAGGGAAATTTAAAAAGTCCGTACTGCCTGGTGGTGACAGGTCGGGACATCTGAGTCGCTCGAAGAAGTCAGTTAGCTACAATAAAGTTGTTTAAAGCTTACACCCAGTGTTGGAGAGGATTAGATAGACACATGTGATAGATCAGGAAGCGAGTGTCACCCTTTTATGACAGAATGGAAACGTATCACGATCAGGTAACATCGCTAACAGCCGTTAGCTGCGAGTGTGGCTAACACGTTAGCTTCTGCTTTGTTTACTTTCGCTAAGTTGACGTTTGATGCTCGGTGTCAGAAAAGGCACTGCGGCTTTTGTTTTAGTTTGGTTTATTTTAAACACTCATAAGTGAAAAGGGAGGTCGCTGGTGCTGTTTTTATGCTAAAACAACGATATGTTTTAATGCTGTTTGTAAATCAACCTGTTTGGTTTGCGCATGAAACGTTAATATAGTTTTGTTGGAGTCTTTTAAAAAGACTAGTGCACAAGAGTACAATTTACATTTACATTACAATATAAATTATGTTGTCAAAGTGTAACCTGGCCCTTTGATCGCGAACAAATAATCATAACTTGCATTTGTCTTACTGTTTCTACATTAAGTAACTTTTTCTTCTTGTCCATCTATAGATTTTAGACTCGCCCTCAAAAAATAGTTACATTGGTAGCTATTACCAGCCACCAGACAGGATACTGCCTTTACCAAGACAGTTTGACAGCGCTGCACACTCATCCAACAGCATAGACCCACACATCACCAGCTTTCCAGCATCCGAGACTAAAGCAAATATTGACAGCCAAGGTATGGTACAGTCATTGTGTCAAGCTTTTTGTCTCATAGTGCTTTTGTTACGGCTATTTTGTATTTTACTTACCTGGTCCTTTTTTTCTTCTTCCTGTTAACTCCTCTCCAGCTGTTGTTGATGCACTGAAGACCCTCCAGGAGAAGATTAGGCGACTGGAGTTGGAAAGGAAGCAAGCGGAGAAGAGCTACCAGAAGTTCTCCCATGATGCTCAGAAATATCAGCAGGTTACAGCGCCTTACACTGCGCTCAGTCAACCAGCAGCCAGTGTGGCTGAGCCTCAGACAGATAATGCTGGTAGGAAAGGTAAGAGATGAAACATGCAAAGGTGTAGGCCACTGGCTTCATCAGACTCAGAAATTATGAATCTGCAAAAATCTTCTCTGTAGATGTTTGAGTAACAGATATGTTTTTGTCCTTTTGATACCAGAGTTGGACTTAAAACTGCAGTCCGCAGAGGCTCGCTGTAAAGTTCTTGAGAAGCAGCTGGAATACATGAGGAAGATGGTTGAAAATGCTAAGAAGGAAAGGAATACGTTCATAGAGAATCGGGTAATCCAAAAGCCATTAACAGATCTTTCTTTGAAACTAGACTCTAACTGCAGTATAGGCCTTGTATGGTATAGAGGAGTTATAGTTTGGACAAAGATTTAAAATTAAATAGAATTTTTGTAAAAGTGCAACAAATTCAATTGCAAGTGCCTTTTATCGATATGTGTTATCTTACTTCCTTTTGTATGCACTAGTGTCATAAATACATGTAACTAAATTGTCACATGATCTCTGTTTATTTCCCTCCAGGCTTCACTCCAGAGCCAACAGCCAAGCAACTCAAACACTCAATCTCAGCAGGAGAAACTCGAAAAACTCGAATCAGAGTATCTCAAATTGAGTAGAACCCAAACTCTAGCAGAGGTATTTTAATGGTTTTACAACTAATTAGTCTGAACGCTTATCATCACAAGCTGCATCATACCTGTTCTGCTTTCAGATGAAGCTTGCCATTCTGGAGCAAAAACTACTAAAAGAAGAGCACGAGCGTAAACTTGTGCAGGAGAAAGCAGATGAGGTCAGTGCACACACTTGCTTCACTTTGACATTACTGTGACAGTTTCATTCAGTAATTACCTCCAATGATCTCCAGTGACTGTGCAGGTCACATTTGACAACTTTAACCATGATGTTAATACCTTGTCATAGCTGCAGAGGGAGTTGGACATCAACCTTCGATTGTCTGTGTCAACTACTGAAGAGGCAAAGCCAAAAAAGAAAACAAAAAAGACCCTCAAGGTGATTTTATTACCTATGGAGTTAATTAACTGTCTGTATTTATTTGATAAGAAGACAAATATTTGTTTGGACATAGAGATAACAGCGGTCTCGTCTTCCAGAAAACCTCTAAACAGAATGAGCTGGCATCACCACGAGGCCTAAGACACAAAAAAATGCCATTCGTTGCAGGAACTGTAAGTCAAACTTCATGTACAATTAACTGTTTCTCTTTTTTAATTTTTTTTGATTGATTTTGATTTCCCTCTACCTTTCACAGTCAACAAGCCCAAGCCATTCAGTTCATGCCAACGTACAGAGTATCCTGCACCTGATGAAGCATCATCAGCCCCAGCTGTGTGAACGAGTGAGCGCTCTGCAAAGGTCTGGTTGTGGTGCCAAGAAAAGTCTCCATAAAAGCTTTTCTCCGTCTTCCACTGCTTTTAAGAAACAGGACAGCCTGCCTGAGCCAGCAGATCAATCACTGGGCTCGCTGTCTGACCTGCTCTTGGCTCTGCAGGATGAGCTAGGACAGATGAGCTTGTGAGTATGTTTTTTTTATTATGGTGTTCTAGTTTTTCATTTGGCATTTAATTTGTAAATGTATTTGTTTTATTTTTATTTCTTGTGGGGGGCGGGGGCAGTGAGCAGCAGGAGTTGGTTCGTCAGATTGATGAAACACAAGATAGGGAGCAGAAGCAGGACCTGCAGAGAGAACTGGAGAGGCTGGTCGCCAGGATGGAAGAGAAGGGAACTCAGATCACTAAGCTTCGCAAACACCAGCAGACGGTAGGTGTGCTACCACTCAGAACAACTCCAAGTAATGACTGGAAAATGTTGCATACGCAGCATAAACTTGTGTATTCTGTGTATTTCTGTAGAGTCTATAGCTTATTGTGTTGTTAGTGTAGATGTTTCCTGCTCTTGCACAGGTCTATGAATTGACCCAAAGCCAGCGATGTAGTGAGGAGCACACAGCCAAGAGTGGGATCGAGCCACCTGTTCCTTCTCCTGTCAAGGCTAAACAGAAGAGAACGAAAAGCGGAAAGCCTCACAAAAACCTGCAGCTTCTCAGAGAGACCCAGATGTTCAGAAACAGCCTCAAACAAGATGATCTCTCCTGGGAGACATGAACGTCTCTTAAAGACCTGTCACAGCTGGAAGATCCACAAGACTGTCTTTGGTTCTCTGCAGCATGTCTCATGTCTGGGCCGTTTTAGCAACACATGTAAATAGATATTAAAGTGCACAAGTGCAAAGGACTTAATAATGTGTTGATCATGGAATCTTGCACAAACTGTGTTGTTTGTAGATTAAAGGTGTAGTTTATGAATCATAATCTCTACCAGCCTACAAAATGGCATAAATGAATTGCATTTCATAAAGTATATCTCCATTCAAATGAAGCTGGATTAATTTTTTAAATAAATCTTTAATAAATCTTATTCTCTCTGTATATTGTATATATTTCTGTTCACCATCTCAAAACACATTTATTGGTTTGTAGCTTTGTGCTTTTGTTCGGACTTCACACCAGCAACCACCAGATGGCAGCGCTTAGTGTACGTCTGAATATTTGTCAAGTGTTAATGTTGCATGTATAACGGCAAAATACAACTAATGTTACATGCAGCTTCTACTTCCTTAGTATGGCAGAGATGGAGCACATACTGGCCGCACAGCTGAGTAAATGTAGCTGTTTTTAATTATTTCACACAGTGTCAGGAACTACTTTTTACCACAGAATTTCACCATTCACACAAGCAAAACCGCTCTATTCTCAAAGAATATAACCAGTCTACATCTTAATTGCAGGGCAGGGTATATGTCTGCCATGGCTGGACTTTGGCTGTTATATTTGTTCTCTCTCTGTTTGAGTTAGCCACCTTTTATGGGATGAATAACCACATATAAAGCTGCCTCATAACTTTGCTGAATTATCTCATTATCAGTCATTGTCAACTCTTATTACATCATCAGGTCACATTTTTTGATAAACAAGCATTTTTATCCTTAAAGCTGATGTCAACATTACTACTACAAATAGCCAAACAAATGCATGGATTGTAAAGTCACAAATTGTTGCTCTCTGCATGCGGTTATTATCTGGCTACCATTGCTTCGTGCTGGTATTCTTGGCATGAGCCGGAGTTCACTGCATGGCTATATGGACTGAGCTGGTGTATGAAAGCCAGACTAAACCTAATGCATTGTTTTCCATATTAGATTACAGAGCACAGCTGGACACAGAAATCAGGTTAGCTGAAGCAAGTCAAAATCCCTCCATGCCCACATTGACAACATCTCTATTGCCTTCTTGGCACTCTCCTGACCCTGCAACTCCGGTACCTTGTGACTGCACACGACTCGTTTTGTCTGGTACTGAACAGCAGTGATGTGTTCAGAAAGCTGCATATGTAGGAGGCTGAGTGTGTGTCAGGCACTTTGCTGTGGGTGTGTGAAAGGATTGCCTATAAACAGCTTGTGAGCCATTATCTTTTGCAGATAAAGATATGTCTACAGTGTTAACATTTACAAACAAGAACAAGGAGTACACTTTGTCCTTGGTGCTACTGCTTCTGGCACTGAAATTTTTGAAAAGTAACATCCTCTATGTGTGAATACAAGTGTACTGCATGGCCATGAAAAGCTTGGCTCAGTGTGGCATTTTCCACTTCATGGTGAAAGGGCCTTATAAGAAATGGAGCATCACAAGGTTTGCCACCTCAGTCCATTAACAGCAGAGCGTAAGTGCGGGGTTATGCAGGTTGTTTTTAACCGACACGAGAGAAATTCTGGTATGGTTATCAAAAAAACATTAGTTCCTGAAACTCTCCTTGGTTCTAGGAAAAAACTCTGAGCTCTGGGCAACTGCAGGAATAACAGTACAAAAAAAACACACACTGTACCAACACATCTCATTCAAGAATGTAGCCAACTATGCAGACCATGATTATTGAGTGTGCACAGACAGATTCATGGGCTCACCAGCATTTTCTTAGCCATGTTTTTGCTTTGACCTTGTACACTGGCCATGCGTCATGTTGGGCGGGCAACACAACACTGTGAGAAACAAACAGGTTAACTATTTGTGTTATTAATGGTACATTATAGCAAATAATGTCAGTACCACTGGCGCATACACACAGAACCACCACCACAAAACCATTTCCCTTCTTTCACGACAAAAATAGCTGGTACAATACACTGGTTCTGTCCAAAGATGACTAAATATGTTTAGATATTTATCAGCTGTAGCAAATGTAATGGACACATGTGGTAAATATCATGACTTAAATTCGTCTTTAACTTGAGGACTTGTTGATGTAGCATTAGCCAAACACACAAAGTCAAAACAAAGCAAAGCCTGAACTTGATATCTTTTGTTGTCTGGGCAACAGTTCAAATGTAACCATGGAGATGGCGCTCATGGAGTCCCCGGCTGTGTCTCACTGTCCCACATGTGTGATTTGTCATGTAAATTACAGGCTCCAAGAAAGTTGACTCCAAGAAATAGTTTAACAATATTTATACTTTATTGGTTTAATATTGCAAAACTAAGAAAACAAGGCAAAAAACATAAAAGATTTAGAGAGAGAGAGAAAAAAAAAAGCAAAATAAGCACAAAACTTTTCATGAGGCATTGTGGCACCTGCAGGTGTCTATGTATGGCTGTGTGTGAGAGGGTTAAAGCATAGACGACAAACTCGTACCTATAAAACACATGGCCTGTAACGCATCTGGTAAAAAAAAAAAAAGAAAAGTATAGCACTACAGTGTGTGCACATAGCAATAAAGGAAAAAGGCAAAGGAGGGAATCAAAAGGCTTTTTACTCGCTGCTCGGAATTGAATACTGCAAGGCTGAAAACTGAAACGAGAGCCTTACATGACGAAAACAAGTGTGGATCTAAATTTAAAATCCTAGCAGATAGAAAACAAGTAATTCAACGCAACAACTGAAAATTACAACCAAAGTGGAGTTCAAGTCATCATGTGCCTGTTAAAGAGAGACTGCTGCAGTAAAGATCGTCACATATCTGTGGCTGTGGTTACAACATCATCAGTGAATGATTTCATCACAATGAGCGAGTGAAAAGTTGTCCAGGCTACAACCAGGCTTCAACTAATTGAAAACGAAGCCATTCGCTGGCTGGTTATAGCCTTTCAGCAGCATTTCAACAAATAATAGGTCTATGTCTGTGCTGACATTTAAATGTTATTTAAATGTGTATTTTCCTCTGTAAGTGCCAGACGGAGCTAACAAGAAACGTTCCAAACAAAAGTAGCCTGATTATATGTATGGACAGCTTATCACATGCAACTGCTCTGTGGATCTGATCAAGAAGTTAAGGCTGAGCGTGACAACACAGACATTTAAGCAGAATACAACGTAGAAAACCACTTCATACGGATCTGAAAGTGCTGAATCCCACTGATACTTAATAGGTGTGGCATATCGTTTTACAAACTACTGACTATATACTGATATTAACTGAATAAGGCACTTTTCTTTAAGAGGTGCAGGGACTGAGTAACTTCTTGGAGACGCTGCAGAGAGGCAACACAATGGGCATCTACTGGCATCCATGGATACCAGAGGTGTTTTGCACACCACAATGTTGACATGTGATGCTGTGTTGTTGAAGAATGCAGCTACTGTGTCAAAAGCAGAGCACACTCCGATAGGATTCAATGGTTACACGGCATACCACTCAATAGCTGTGACTAAAACTCAAATGTCTCTAAATTTGGGTGACGGAAGTCCTCGTGCAGAAACTGATCGGTGCAGCTAAGGCAAAACTCTGCAGCCTACTTGCCACATTTGGGTCTTTGGGCTGTAGCCTAATGCCACCAGGTGACTCTAGGTTAAAAGTCGTGTTAATGTTAAGCAGCAGAACACATGTAATGCTCAATTATGCAAGCCAAATAAAAAACAAAAAACAAAAAAACATTTACACTCTGAAATTTCTTACTGTTTTCTGGTCATACAAAACATGGTGATTATTCATTCATTATCTAGTTAATATTCAAGACCGAGTATTTATACAAGCATCTGTTTTTTTTGTGTGTTTTGTTTTTTTGGCAGAACCATGAAAACATTTACAACGACTAAAGAACGAAACAAAGCTCGTCAGTGCAACGCTCAATTTCCATGCCAAAACTGAGGATATTGGCTTAATGCACACTGTTTCTTTAACTCTTCTAGCATATGGACTAATCACAAATAAGTGGTTTTTAAAGTGTTTCTAAATCTTTAAGAGCATATGCAGTGAGGCGAAGATTTACCCCAAGCATTCAGCATGCAACAATGAAAAATGCTGTTAAAGAAAACATTCTTGAAGGCGACAACTCGCTGTAAGCAAAACATCCTGATAAACACTCCTTTCGTTTAGCCTTTCGTCAAGTTCAAGCCAAGAACATAAACAAAAACAACGTGGATTTTTACAGGAGAGATAAAATGGAAAAAATTAAATCACAGTTAGCAGCAAGCTAATTAGAAGATTAACTCTACGCATGGCCACTTGTTTGCTGCAGTTCTGCACTCTATTCACAATCATCTCATTCACACAGCAAAGAAATCAGAGGTGCAATTCTCATTTGACCAAGCCAGCACTGAAACAGTGCACCATTCCTACCGCTACACACTCCCCAATACCCCAGGTTTTATATTAAGCGCAATATGTTTGCCACTTCTTCGAAAATAGGTACACTCCCAGATTTATAGCACCTCACAGCGGTCTGAAATTTCCCACCAGCTCATTGTTCATGTGTTGAAATTAAAACAATTTACAGCTGAGCTCTGAAACATAAATAGTGAGATGGGAGGACATTTGGAAGCTGTATTGGGAGCTACTAAAAAAAAAGGACAGCGTAATTTAATTATCCAAGGTCAGCAGTGAGAAAACCACAAGTTTCAGGCACTGAATATAGTCCTCTCTATAAGGGAAAATGTCAATGGCCCAATCAGTCACAATACTTTAATAAAAGAAGGCCCATCAGTCCAGCTGGGATACTTCAGCTCTCATCAATATCAGCACCGCGATATCAGTTCTTTCTTATCAGCAAACTATTGACAACACTCAGGCCTCAACTAGGAGAAAAGACTCATCATTAATAACTCTTTAGGTCATACTGGACGTTAAAGGCACTTCACTGCTAGGCTATCCATATCAAGAAAGGTGCATGCCACTTACATCAACATTTCTATATCAGCTAAACAAATTATTCGTATTTATGAAATATTCTACAACTGTTCGTTTTCACACTTTTGGTCGACTCAACAGAGGAGAGCTCTACATTGGCAACCCGATAGGGGTATGGTTTTACGTCAATAACGATCAGAAGTAACAGCTGGGAGATTAACGTTTGGGAATGATATCGATAAATGATTTATTGCATCGAGCTGCTCTACTGGGAGTAGGAGTCTGAACTCATATTTCCACAGGGGATTCAACAACAGAAAACACAACACTCCTACATGCCAATGGAGACGCCCGTCAAAATCAAGACTATTTACCAGGAAGATCAGATGATTAGGCGTTGCTTTTATTCCCTCGTAAGTAACCCTACCTCTTTTACATCATCTATGAACACAAATACATGATACATCTGCATGGGAGAGAAGGATCATGCCCACGAGTCAACAGGCTAAAAGCAACACTTAATCATCACGGTCATTATGTTTAAGAATAGACGTGAACTCAAACAGTGTTTCCAAATCAAAATGCTGTAAACACTACCACTCTGCAGCTGCACCACCCCCAAGCATCAACAGCACAGATACTCTGTGAATATGACTAATTCTTTAACTCTCATGCTGTGTAGTTAATAGAGGAAGCAACGAGGAGCTGCGCTGTAAATAACACAAACCATTTAATTTGAAGGAAGATGATCTTTGCTTGATGACTAATGACACGTCAGTGGTGGGAGAAGCCAGTTGATGTAATCCATATGCTCAAGGCATATTAAGTTCCGTCGCTAGATATCTGTTCAGTTGTACGAGATGGTGCAACATGAACTACCATATATACAGGTGTGGGTGGGTGTATTAATACAAATAACAATGGCAGCACCAATGCAGCCAAAACTACAAGTGGCACAAACGTCTAAGATTAAAAAACCTGCTTGAAAACACTGTTTGAGTCAGCCGTGATGAGTGTGTGCTGAGTTTTCTCTGGAAGGTTCTAGTTGGTGGTGGACAGGTCGAGCGATGTGGATCAAACAGAGCTACTGCTTCAGAGAGTGTGGTAGTTGCGGTCCTTGGACTTGCAGAATTTGTAGAGGAAGAAGATGACGGCCTGGAGGCCCAGGACCAGCACTATTCCACCGATGAAGCTCGCAGCATCAAAGGTTGAGTTCTTGTGAGGAGCAGAAGTAGGGGGAACATTTGTGGAGTTTCCAGCTGTGATTTAAGAGAGCAAACAATAATAGAGATCAATTACTCGTTTATTACTTTACAGTACAGATTTAAAAACTTTCTCACTATGTCCCAATGTCTCACTTACTTGTAGAGGTTGCAGTAGAGGTGGTCATGTTACTACTGTGAGTGGGGGCAACGGTGGTTAAGCTGGTTTCTGTCACACGGTCACATAAGAACACAAATTAACATTTAGAGGAATGAGGTCTTGGATTTGGTGATTTGGCAGCTGGATTTAGTTTTTATTTCAATTAGTTTTCCTTGGAAACATTAGAGCACAGTAAAGTTGTTCACCTAGCTGAAAGTTACATTTTGACTCTCAACAACCGCAACCTAACCGTGGTGACAAATCCTTCACAATGCGAATATGAAAAACAGCTCTGATCTGTAAAACTACAATATAAATAAGGCTGTGAATACATTTGAATGCCAGTTGTTGAAATGAAAAAACTGATTGGGTCTGATTGCATGAAAATCATGGGTATTATAACTTTTAAAGATTCAAGCAAGACTATTGCCAAGAAAAGCTTTTGGACAACACAGACTAGATCAGGGAGCAGCAGAGGTTCTTAGGGACTGGTTACCTGTGGTGTTGCTGCTGTTAGAGGTGGTGCTGGCAACAGGGGTATGGGTAGTCGAAGCAGTAACAGGCGGTGCGGCTGTAGGAGCTAGACAGGGAACCAACACCAAGACAAGTTGCAAGAAGAAAAACAAGAGACACCACCCAAACAACAAAGTTATGTCTGGAAATTATTATTTAAATTAGTCAGGTGAAAATAATAATACACCCGTTAAGGTATTTTGGACACAAAGAAAAAGATGGACAGACCCAAGGTGCTGAGACTGAACATTAACTGACACTTTGGTTAGAGCAAAGACCCAAGCACAGTCTGCAGAAATGTTTACTCCAAAAATGTCTAAGAGAAGATGTTAAACAAAAAAAGGTTTGATGTTTAGCGCAGTCCGTGCCATTAGACTTACCTGTGCAGGTGGCGTTGGTGCAGGTCTCATTTCCTTGCAGAGTCTTATTGTAACAGCCAACAAGTACTAGAAAAAAAAAACAAAGAAGTTTCCCGAATGAAATAGGTTTAATGTCTTTACTGTCAAAGATCTTTGTTTTAGCCCAAATTCAATCCTGGCCTAGATAATTTGAGCCGACACCTAGAGAATATCTCATTGCAGTCAGGACACCCTCCTTGTGCAACCCAAATAGAAGAAGCAAAATGATCCTCACCATCATGATGAAGCTAATTTTTTTTTAAATCTTGTTCACAGGAAGGTCACATAAGACCATATCATGCAATTGAGAGGATGTGGTCACAACTGTCCTGCTGTCTCTAGTATTAGTAACTCTAGTAGTAGTGTTACATTAGTAGTAACATTTGATTTTTATTTGTTTTTCACTTTTACCACGGTAGAATTTTATCTGGCAATTTTTAACAGTGACCAAGAAGTAGATTATTTACTTTAGTAAAAGGAGATATTCAGTATTCCCTTCCATGTAAAAATCAAGAATTAAAAAGATTTATCAGCAAAATTTACTTCAAGCATCAAAAATAAAAGGGCCCATGTCAGAGTTGTAGTACTAAAGGATGATATTAATAATGTATAAACATGCAACAAGAATTTTAATGCTGCAGCAGATCAAGATTATTTTCTGAACTGTATGAACTGTTATGTTAAATTTCTGTTGTACTCTATTCTACCACTGTGTAGAAATTAAAAAATATATAGTCATAGATGGATCTAGATGTTATTGTCTTTGCTGTATAATCCAATTACTAATTAACCCACGACAAAAATGGACTTTGCCCTGCCATCAAGTCTCTTCTGTCCCAATCATTGACAAGAAGATATAGCATTGATTTTACATAAGCAGCAACAGGAGGAGGTACATTTTATTCAACTAGAGCAGTTTTAAAAGTTCGTCATTCATGTCAGTTTCCTCATTGTGACACACAGCATGTGTCACAGTAAAGAACATGTAACTGTCAGCACCTTGTGACCCTGATTTCCACAGCTAGTTATGTGATATTTTAGATAAACTGTCACTGCAGTCTTTAGTAGATATATGCAGATTGCCCACATACCTACAGAAAATTATCTTTCTAATACATGTCAAGAAAAAGGACTAAAGAGGATTTTCCAGACTATGTGTAAATGTAAAGTTGGTACCGCAGTGTGAATTTTGAATTCTGTGTATGTGTGCGAAAAAACATTTTTTTAAATAAAAAATGTATTTAAATATTCATTTTGAGATGAAGCGTTTGAAACCACTAGTTCTTCAGATTTAATGCTTCTCATTGCCATAAATTATTTTAATGAAATAATCCTTGGTTTTGGCATTGACATCCTGAGCCAACACATCCGAAGGACAAAATATAAGAGTCTCCAACAGCCTATTGTGTGTGTGTGTGTGTGTGTGTGTGTGTGTGTGTGTGTGTGTGTGTGTGTGT
>OMLM01005047.1:14154-33324 GCA_900302695.1 Helostoma temminkii
GATATAGGAATAGCTGAACAATGCTTTGTTTTCCCAGGATCCAGTTTGAAACTTCCCGGACAGGAACACAGTAAAGTGAATACATTAACAGTATACAATACTTAGCTGTACTTTGCTTTCACTTATCTCTTTGGAAAGCCATTTACAAGTCTTAAAACCAAACATTCAGGTAATATAGCCAATGTTTTCACCATTTTCCTACTATATTACATGACTTAGCAGCCATTTTGTAAACGAGTCAGTCATTTTATATACGTTAAACTTTTTTCACAGCTGTACTCTAAATGACTCACCGTCTCTCCAACTGTGACTTAGCTACGTCAAAGATCAAGTCATTCTGAAAATGTTGCCTGCCTTATTTTTCACACCGTTTGTTTCCTCTGCGTTCTGTGGATGTCTAACTACACAGTATGAGTTTTTTTTCCACTCTCTGTAATCTCACAGGAAGCTGTGAAAGACGGGACTGGCTCTCACCCTTTTCCAAGATAGTGACATCAACAACACCAGGTTTGTCGGCATCTTGCTCAAGCCAGAGGTGTGAGTGTAAGCCTTAAGGGCTCATCTTACCAGAACAGCACTCAGGGAGCTTTGTCACAGACCAGGGCCTGTGTTTAAAGGAGCTACAGAGCTTGCATGTACACGTGTAAAGTTTTAGAGCGTCTACAAGCTAGGCTGCAGGGAAATGCGCCACTGACGCCAAAGGCTTGTTTACACAAAATCCCTAAACCAAAGATAAATCTGGTAATGACAGCGTGGTAGGCCTCTGCTCGGAGCAGCGATGAGGTTATGCTATAATACAGCAAAGCCATCTCAACTAGCCACAACTGACCTTTCTGGTTCTTATCATATATGTGATTCATCCTTGAGCTTGTCAATTGTTTGAGCCGTAGGCCTATTTGGTGTGGGTGTGTGTTTTGTGGTGAGTAGACAGCGGGGTTTAGCATTGTTGCAACTGCTTGTATCGTGTGTGTCAAGATGGTGTTAGTTGTTTTTGGTGTGTCTTTGGAAAAATATGATAGAAGAGACACGAGGGCAAGATAAAAACTAACCTTGAAGAAATATATCCTAAATAAACCAGCATCAAACACACAAATGAAGGTGTGAGGTTGTGATTTTCTTCTGAGCCCACAGTGTAACTGTACACCTGAACAGGTTTCTCCCCCAAGAAATTACAATGAGGTTAACAACCCGCTTGGCTCCAAGGAGTGGTAACTAATTGTCATCTAGCCTGTCCTGTTCAACTGCTTAATGAGTCATTAAGTAATGTGCTGTATCATCAGGGGGCCTTTTAACAATCAAAAACGAAGCAGAAGGAAGGGTGTGGGTTGTCCAAATCTCAAAACAGCTTACCCTGGAGAGATTGAAAGCTTCTCATTAATAAAGTTAAGCAAAACAACTCTAATGAGAGGTAAATTACCTGTAGTAATAATAATAATAAAAATAATTATAAGCTGCGCATAGATGTTGGTGCTACTATGGGGTTTGTATTGGTGTCTTGTCTAAGGACACCTCATCATGTAGTTAGGAGGAACCAGAAATCAAACCACTAAGCTCAAGGCTCTACCAACCTTAAGTAAACTGGTGAACGAGCTTACTGTTTACTGTAAATGAGCAAACTTGTGACAGAGCTAAGATTACACAAGCAGCATTCATTTGTTGAGGCTACTGACAGGGTAAGCGTATATGCTTCGACCCAAATGATAAATTATGAGGACACATTAAACTAATCTTCTATCCTATCGGCACACTCCTTCCTTTCAGCTGAGCTTCTTCCTTCTGATATTGCAGGTTTCCTGCCACACATCCACTCGATTCCTCTCCTGTTCATCTTCTTCACAATCACTAGAGGCCTGTGTGTATCTGACTGCACTTCCTGGACTTAAACAAACATTGGAGTAAGGCCCCCTAGGCCGATATGATCAGTATCACAATACACACTCAGTAATTCTCTGCACGTACAAGATTTAGCCAGAGGTGTACTATAGCCTCTATTTCACCAGACATTTGCTCTCAAGCAAACAATCACTCAGGTTTATCACTCAGTTTTGTTCATATCTGCTGAGTGAACTTGTATGACAAGATTAATTGTACCTATAAAACCTTACTTCCTGACACCAACAATAAAACTGGCTTATCTTCTGACCTACTAAAAAACATAGGAAAAGCACACACAGAGCGCTTGATTGACTCTGGGAATAAGCTGTCGAGCATTTTGTTGTGGCTACTCCTTTTTACGGAATGATGCATATTTCTAAATCACAACCAGCAGACTTCCGAATTAGGATGAAAAATGTTGCACGCATCTGCATTTTCGCTTTACAGTGCAGAAGTCAGAGAGATTTCTCATACTCTGAGCACTCGTGTTTAGACAGTTATTCCATTAACGTAATGAAATTACACAATGGGAACACACAAGTGCAACAAAACCATAGAAAACGAAACTTAAATATCCAGGACACAGTTACTAGGTCCGCCTACTTTGACTTGAGTAACTTTATTATTGTAACCTAAACCTACTGCAACATAAACCTCTCACCCTACTCAGGTCTATTCATTTACTCCCAAATCCATCCAGCTTCATCTCCAGCTTCAGGGAAACTGGGGTGACATCATCTAAAAACATCCATCGCCATACATTCCCGCCATTCCCGGGAATCATGTGTCTAATCAGCTCAGCTGTGTGGACAATTTGGGACACACAAAGACCAACCTGTGTCTCTCACGCCCCCCTACAACCTGACACGCACACTCAGGACGGATACTTACATGTTGTGCAGTTCATCCAAGCACAGTCACTACTGTGACCACACACATCACATGTCAGAGATGAACATCGATCTGTGAAGAAAACAGAAAGATTTAGTTGTGGTGGTTGTAAATAAAAGTAACTTCCCACATGTGGCAGAAAATGAAACTGTGGCTAGTCGGAGGCTACTACACAGGGAGTGTAACTAACAAACAGAACAGGTTTTCACAATGGAAGAAAATGTGATAAAAACAAACACAGGCTTGTAAAAGTCAGACTGTTGCATAACAAGCTGATCTGGTACCTGATCTTCCTGATCTGACAATTACAGTAACACCTGTCTCATTCCTGCTCTCACACAATCCAGCCCGGGGGTCTTCTCTTCTCGTAATTCACGTTACATTAAAGTTGCGCAATTTACGTGTAATTTCGTGTCGCCCGGCTTGTTAGCAGGCCACGGCGTTAGTTAGCCAATCCTGACAACTTAACGATTCTGGCCACCGTGGAAATGAAACTGTCAAAAGAACATTTAATTTTAGTAAACCTCGAAAATGATGAGTGACAACTATCACGCTGAGTAACAGCACATGTAATAGACTCCGCAGTGGCTGAAAATGAAGGCTTATACACAGGTAAAAATCGGTTTTATGGGTATTTCCTCGCCGAGCTACGGAGGGACACGGCTGGCTGTTAGCTAGCCGCTAGCTAAACACCGAAAGGTCGCAAACTTACCTGTGTCCGCCGCGGCTGAGGCGCCAATCAGAGCCGCCACGACAGCGAAAATCACCAGCTTCAAGTACATAACTGCGGTTAAGTTACTTCTCTGTTTATTCAACAGTGGAAACACGTCCGCTAGGGAAACGTCGAAAGTGATACTTGGAAGATTTTACGGCTTCCCTCCTCGGCTCTGGTCGCTGCTGCTGCTGCTGCTGCTGCTAGCTCGCTACTTCCTACTTGACAGGTCATGTGGCACTTTTCACTGGGAGGATGAGAAACATCAGGACCTGGGCTGCTCACACGTCACATGCGAGAAAGGGAGGTGCAGAAATACCTGAATAAAAAGTACACATGTGACGCATAACACTTTACAATATACATTATTAGTACACTAAAAATAACCCTCCACATAAATGGACGAATTAACTGTCCCTGGCGGTGACACAAAGACAAACTAACACATGTTACAGTCCTCAGTAATGCAGTAATATGATATGTTACATTTAGTAAACATATTATATGCAGTAATGTGTTCATAAATGTTTTTTTTTTTTATCAAAGGGTAATTATGATTTGTTCTGGACAAACTGAATCTTCTCATCTCATCTGATCTAAAGTATTTTTATATATATTAAACATAGATTTTTCACATATGTAAAAATGTGTGGCAGAAATATCTGTTTACCAAATATAATAATCTTTATGTAGGCATGTGTTTCTAATATATGAGATTATTATTATTCGAGCATATTGCTCAGTAAATGGTCATATGTTCAAAAGAAAATATATAACTTATAACTTTTATGATATATGCATATACATATAATAAAATATGTGTTTTGAAATGTAGCTATATAGGTAGAGACAATATTCAATGCAACTATGTATCACATCACTGATATATGAAGTCCAGCATTAAACTGTAATATATTGACATTTATATTTTTAAGAAAAACATGTCAATCTATCTTAATATATTGGAAAATGTGTTTATTAAATGGCATAAATAACAATTCCATATATAAAAATTTAAAATAGCACAAAACACATAAGCAAATCATTGCATCCTGTGTCAAATGGACACAGTGTTGTTTCACAACTTTTTAGGAAACAGGGTGAGAAGGATACATGGGAATGTGTTACTTGGATCACATGTTTATTTTACTGTATCGAAAACATTTAAAAAGGCATCAGAGAAAGATCATTCAGGATCTAAAGCTTTAAAACTCCACTGTCTTTAACTTTGCATTCATATTTGGGTCTTTCGTTGCAAGTCGGGGCTTCTTCTAACTTCCTCAGAATGTCGAAACCTTCAACCACTTGTCTAGAATAAAAAAAATAAAAACATAGAGCTTGAGCTAAACTGTAAGACAAATATGAGATTTATGGGAAATCAAATTACTGTAGTGATGCAAACCCAAAGGCGACGTAGGTCTTGTCCATCCAGAGTGTCGGCTGCAGAGTGATGTAAAACTGGGATCCGTTGGTGTGGGGACCCTTATTGGCCATTCCTAATACGCCCCGTTTATAATGGGAAATAGCAAAGCTCTCATCTGTGTAGGGAAAACACAGGTTCAATAAGATGCAGTAACATACACCCTGGTACAATACATTCTGGTGGTAATGCTGTGATTTACAGATACTGTTTATACTGTTTCTTTAACCTTCAAACGTTGGTCCATAGATTGACTCTCCTCCATCACCTTTACTCTCTGGAGAAATATCTGCCAGTGAAAGACACTTATTATGTGACTGATAATAATTTCAAGATATTTTGATTCACTCCAAGCTCGTGATAATTGTTTGTGACTTTAGGTGCTTTTCAAATCCCTAAACAATGGTTGGTGTTTTACACCTCTAAGAGCAGATAAGGATAACATTTGGATCTTATTAGCGTGCCAGGTTAGGTAATTTTGTTGCTTTTCTAATGAAATCAAATTACATGTGTCCGGATGGAAATTAGCTCTACAGTACCTCCACCTTGCACCCAGCCATTGGGCACTATGCGATGAAACAGAGAGCCCTTGTAGAAGAGCCGCAGGCCGCTCTGGGACGGTCCTTGCTCTCCTGTGCACAGAGCCTCAAAATTCTTTGATGTCTTTGGGCAAACATCTGAGAACAGCTGAAGACAATGTGTCTTTAAAACATCTGTCACCTCTAAATATAAAAGCTGGTTTGAAAATTGAGATAACGCAGGTGGTTCTTTTGCAAATAATGTGAAAACACATGCTAACACATGCTACGTGTGTCAGACTGGTCTCACCTCAAACAACAACCTCCCCACTGCTTCTCCTGCTATCTCAACATCCATGAAGACGAATCGATGCTATAATAAAGGGAAAAGAAATCTTAATTTTTATTTGTGTATATTATATCTGTTTTAAGGTAGTATTAGTAAGTTAGAACATTTACTAATGACTTTCAATATGACTTGAGCCTCCTATTTAATAACTTAAATAAGTTGCATATTAATGAAAAATCTAATTATGTGCAAAATACATTTTAGCCAGAAATTTTAAAAAAAAGGTACCACAGAAGAAATGCTAACCTATCATGCTTTCATACTGTATTTTTAACTACATATTTTATTTAAGTCATTGCGATGTTGACTTGCCCCACTTTTCTGGAGGTGCTTGGTGTAAAAGTCCTCAGTGAGAGCCATGTAGAAAGCCTGCGGCCGCGTGAATGTGAAGCCCCACTGCTTCTTGGCCCAGCTGGCAAGATCCTTCTCATTGCCAAGTAGGCCGCTGTTCAGAAAGCACATCAGGTTGCTGGAGTATTGCCACACTTCACCACGCAGCTCCTTGAATCACAAGTGTTGAGGAAGAGATGTGCTGTGATTCAGCATTTCAGAATAGCCATTATGTCAGAAATACAGCAGAATTTGATTGTGTGCATACAGTGGGTGTATAGTAAGGCATCACAACCTAAAATAAGAGGTTGACTTCATTTTACATGAAGTTATTAATATGAAGCAAACCCAATTCCTGTTCTTTTATCTGAGTATTTCTGGCTAGGCAGCAGAATATGGCCCATGTGAGTATTAATACTACTGGATTATGTCATCCTTGGATTACTGAATAATTATTGATTATTCATCATTTACTGTCCAATACAAGTTTGGCATTGTTGGTTAAAAAAAGTTCTTTGCTTTTTATAAACATATAGATGTACACATAAATGTCTTCACTTAACTTGGACGACTTTACTCAGCTTGACTGGTGTGTACCTGATTTTCATATTAGTTTTGTTGTTTCACCTTTGGAATCATACAATTTCAGTTTTTTTTTAAACATAGCCTTCATGTGATATCATGTCTCCAAGCATACAGCCCAGCTTTAAGCTGAGTCTTATTATCAGCAGCAGTAAGTGAAAACACCCGTGTCAATGTATATATACTCAAACAGGTTCGTTCAGTACAAGGGATGAAATTACTGTCATCGTTTCTTTCACTTAGGTGAAATATTGCACAACTTTCACGGCTGGTCTACCTAACAGCTAGCTATTTATAAATACTATGCAGCACTACAGCAGTCACCACACCTCAACTTCTTTCTTTGCAGGACAAGTTCAGTTGCAAATAAGTATATTGTCACTACTTACTGTTTTCTTGTTGCACAAATATGTGCGCCAGTCAAATTCGAGTAATGGTTGAATCACTGGATCCAGAAATTCCTCTGGAAACTTCTGCTTTAGTCCCTGTTGTGCAGTCAAAAGACATAATAGTTGTTATTGTTTAGGTAAAAACATAAGCTACAGCACATTAAACTGTAGATTTGAGGAAGTAACGAAATTGCAGGTTTACCTCTGCTATACTTTTGGCAATATGAAAACTGCGGTCGTTAATTAAACCGATAATTTCTACATGAACTTTTGAATTCATGGCTAAAAAGAAATAACACCCAAGAAGTAAAAAAAAAAATCAGCCTGTAAACAAAAGCCCCGTATCCATAGCAACAAGTATTCGGAGGCGCATAGTTATGACGTTCCGTTTAAAATGTCTGGCCTCGCTCAATTTCGTTAAAGTAGAACCTCTATTTCCACCTTATGTTTTTGTGAACATAGTTTCTGAGCAAAACGTGGTTTATTTTGGTGAATATACATTTTAGTGTTATTTTTTAATCGTTTTGCAGTACAATAAAACTTTATTTTAAGCGTTGTGACAATGAATACAGCAACAAGAGAGCATAGTACAGAGACGTTCAACGAATTGGAACGTGGCCCAGCGGCGCCACTTTTTTGAAAATTCCGGTTTGTTGTCCAGTTTTGTCTTGCTTTGTTTTTCCACAGATTCCTATGTGTTCATTTGACATGAGCCAATTTCTCCAGTAGTTATGGGTGTTCACGATTTATGGTCTATCGTCGAGCCAGTTCGTGAGTCTGTGCCGTTGTACAGTTTGAGCGGAAAGACGCTGGCAGTTGATCTGAGTTTATGGGTGTGCGAAGCTCAGCATGTCCAAGCAATGATGGGAAGAGTTACCAAGCCTCATCTGAGGTAATGCTGTCACGTTGTGCTTTATTGTGATGTTCGCTTTTATTCTGGCATTTTAAACCTTATATTTCGTGCTGCTGAATGTCACCACGCACCCCAATGCATTTCTCTGCTGTATGCAGGAATTTGTTTTTCAGGGTGTCATCCCTCACCCTGATGGGGGTAAAGCTTGTCTTTGTCATGGAAGGAGAAGCCCCCAAACTTAAAGCAGAAACCATGAGCAAAAGGACGGAAACGAGATTTGGAGGATACAAAAAGGCTGCGACCACCAAATGCACGACAAACACCAGCAGAGGGCGCTTCAAAGCTGTACTTAGAGAGGTTGGCTGGCTCTCCACTGTCCTGCATCTCTCCATCACTACCAGTCACAAGACATCATCATCATCATCATCATCATCATTATCTGTCTCTCGCCTCAACAGTGTGCTGAGATGTTGGATTATCTGGGTGTGCCTTGGGTGACAGCTGCCGGAGAGGCTGAGGCCATGTGCGCTTATTTGGACTCACAGGGTCTGGTGGATGGCTGCATCACCAATGATGGGGATGCATTTTTGTATGGAGCCCGAACTGTCTACAGGAACTTCAATATGAACAGCAAAGTACGTTTGTAAGAGTTTGGCCCAGGCATTAACAGTGTACAAAATATGGATAAAGATGAACTGAAATCAATGGACGGGAATTTGATTTAATATGCTTCACTGCTTGTATGTAATGCTTCTTCAGTTCAAGCTCATATGGGTATTGGTACCATATTGATTTGCTTTTTTCCTCCAGGACCCTCAGGTGGACTGTTATCGGTCATCACAAGTTCAGTCTGAGTTACATCTGTGCAGAGAGAACCTTGTTGGTCTGGCCATTCTCCTTGGCTGTGATTATATTCCAAAGGTAGAAAACACCACTGCACATGTCTAATATCAGCAACATGACTTAACTTGTTCTAACTGTACGTTGTCATGCTTCCATAAGGGCATACCTGGTGTTGGTAAAGAGCACGCTCTGAAACTTATCCAGTCACTGAAAGGACAAACACTTCTGCAAAGGTTGGAAACAAAAATCCAGGGATAACTTTCTCTCCTGTTGTTAAGAGATAATGTGTGGTGTGTTCATGCACTTGTAACCTTTCTCTGGTCACTGCAGGTTCAACCAGTGGAAGGAGAATAACGCGGATGTGTCCGAGCGAGTTGTAAAGAAGGTTCCTCACTGTCACATATGTCGACATCCTGGTGAGCGGTGTCCTGCTTTGAATCTGATAAGTAGTAAAAATCAAAGGGGGGTGTCCCATGTCTCACACATGGCTGATTTAAAGCCATTTATCTTGTCATTGTCAAAACATACACCTTTGTGAGAGATGTATATTATGAACATGCTCTGAGCTGTACTAGTGCCTCATATTCTTACGTGTTTTTGTTTTACAGGTTTCTCTTTTATTAACTGTATTTTTTTCCTGCTTTTACGCTTTAACAGATATTTATTGTGATTAATCTCCTTTTTCAGGCTCAGCGAAGGCACATGAGCGTGGTGGCTGTGTGCTTTGCAGCAGTAAACATTTCTGTCAACCTCAGGATTTTGATTATAAGTGTCCTTGTGAATGGCACCACTACGAACATGCCCGACAGGCCTTGTCTTTTGAGGCGAATATCAGGAAGTATGTGACTTTGTGTAAATTAGAACTAGTTTATTTTAATTTTATAAGATGTAAAGGTAAATAAATAAAATTGAAGAGAAGGAAAGCAAACATGGAATAACACGAGAGCATAAAGGCAACATTAAAAATCACATCCAGATTAGTGGTGTTATTTGTGAATTAAACATGGTCATATTCAGTCAGTCATATAAGTTGCACAGTTTCCATATAAATTCCATGCTTTATTATTTTCACTACAGATCACCAGTGAAACTGTGTCCCAGGAAACTTAAAGAGAGTTTTTTGGTTTACAAAACCCATCAACCTTGAGTGATATCTAGTTGATTTGAATATGTCAGACTGCTGAAACCTTATGTTAGTGTCAGATAAACACTTGAAAACATTTTACCAGAGATGTGGATATTGTCCCCAATCACTTTAAATAAGGGGTTTTTAAATGGATTGCTTTAAATAACTCACATAAATAATTACAGCAAGTAAACATGTCCCAGTGTTTATATGAACACCAATCTATAGTTACAACACACTTAAAATGTTTAAACCTATCCTTTAGCACATTTTAAAGCAAAATTATTAGACCTGATCCCAACAAGACTTAAAATGTCTTCACAGGCTTTGGACACTTAAAACATCCATAATAATTTGAATGGATGAATTGTTGTCATGTTGTGTGTTTCGTGTCTTTTTCAGAAAAACACTGGCAAGTCAGCAGTTCCCTTTTACAGAGGTACAGCCGTTTTCATCTACTGTGGTTTATATCTTATTGTTTCATAGCTGGTAAAATGTTCTTCATACATAATTTACAGATAATTGGTGAGTTTCTGATCGCCAAGGATAAGCCCGTGTCTCATTTCAAGAGGAGGCAGCCAAATATGCTGTTGATGCAGGTAAAAAGTTTATTTAAGTTATTTCTTTAGTGAGCTGTTCACTGAGCTGCATGTGACATTTTGGCTTCGTTTTGTGTTTCCAGAAATTTGCATATGACAAAATGGAGTGGCCAAAACACTACACCAGTGAAAAGGTTTTAGTCTTGATGACCTATGCAGAGTTGATGAACAGGAAATATGGAAGAGAGATGTCCTCCCAAATCAAGGCCATCCAGTACTCCTCAGTTTTTATAAAAAATGTTACTTTAATGATCCTGGTAATATAGGAGGCTATACATTTATAATACATATTATAATATACATATCTACTTATTCTTCCACAACAGAATATTGAAACCCAGAGTGAGAAATGCAGTTGCTTGCTTCGAAGTCATCTGGAGCACTCCAGGTCAGTTCAAATCTTAAAAACCTTAACTTACACTCATTTTGTTCCCCTTCATTAAGTAGTGCTCCTGCAGTGATTGTAGCCTCACAGTAGAGGATCAGAGGAACAAGTGATAGTTATGAAAACATCCTCTGGGTTGAGTGACATGACTGCTGGATGAGGTGAAGGTTGGGGTGCAGGGTGCTTGTCACCGGGTTGTCTGTTAGTGACTTGCTGTGAGGTGGAGTTCGGAGGTGACAGATCGGTCACAACAGCCACTAGGTGCTAAACTGGCTTCCTCTCCGGGCTGGGAAATCTGTCATATCAAAGTCCACATTACTAACAAGCTCTACTGACATGACTGGCCTGAGAAAGTCTCAATCAACTAAATGAGAATTTGTTTAATCGCTTGTATTATTTCATGGAATTATAACAATAGTTTTAATACAACTAAATGATCAGATCGAAGACACACATGAATCCTTAATTCTGCTTCTGTAATTACTTATTATTATTATTATATTATTGATTACAACAGGGTGGTTTTACTGTAGAAATTAATACGTTATTTTATCCAATGTGAATTGTAGCATACTGTCTTTTGCCCAAAGTTAGAAGCTGAATTTAGTTTAGGTTGGGACTGGTTCATGATAAACATAGGTGTGTAACAGCTAAGTTCCTGAAGTGTTTTAGCTTGAAGTTGTTTTGAATGCATTCATGAACCAAGATGTTTGCATGTTGTATTAGAAGTAGTTGGCTAGTTAGCCGTATGTAACCAGGAAATCTCATTGAAAAAAATATCTCTCTTGCAAAAGACATCTGAGAACAAATTATTTATAGTGTATACAGTACAGTATAAATTGTGACATTTTTAATTGACTGAACTGTGTCTCCCAGGGCGGATGTTGAGGCCTGTATGTCTTTTCTCACTGAAACAGCACAATTAAATTCTGTGTGTTTCTTATTGGATCAGTAGAGACTAGAAGAGAGAAGCATTCACTGAATGCTCAAGCATATTTGAGCTGACTTATGTTTTTTTTTCTTTTCTGTAGAGCATTATGTTTTTCCAGATGATCATCCTGCAGAGAATCAACATGAAGTGAGGACAATTGAGGAAGAGTCTCTTTTCCGTGTGGCCTTCCCAGAGGTGGTAGAGAAATACCTGAGAGATAAAACTCTGGCTGAGGAGAACAAGACTAAGAGTAAGAAATATTTTATAATGCCCGTTTTGACGAAAATGCGTTCCTCTCAGATGTCTTTTGCACCTGTGTTTTGGTCCTGGAAAGTCAATCCTAAGTGATGTTAAATGTAAATAATTTTGCATAATAAAAATGGCAGCCCCCCACAGACGAGATGGGCTTAAGAGGATGTTATGATCAATGACACCTGGGGCTTTGACTTGTTTTTCAAGGCTGTTACAACAGCTCTAACGCCTGAAAATGTAGCGTGGCAGCTCAGCTAGTTCACACCAAAGGCTTTGATGCAGCTGAGAGGTGTCTGTCTCGCAGGCTTTGCTGTCGCTTTATGCAGTTGTACTTTGCTCCCCCTGGTTATCAGTGCTGTAGAGCTCCACTGTAGGATACCTACCCATTGATTGAAAGAGCTTTACATTCAAAAGATTAAAGTGAATATGTTTAGAGTAGCCATAAAATCATCGAGATGTTTTGATCTAAAACATTGCAACTAAATTATCTTTTACAGAGAAGAAAACGAAGAGTAAAAAGGAGAAGCCATCCGATGTCTCTGATGGGATTTCAGACCTTTTGGCTCAGATGACCCTGAGTTCCTCTTCAGCAAATACTGCCACTCAAGCACAAACACTACTCCATATGATGTCAAACACAGAAAAGCCAGAAGTGGTGGCTCCAGTAAATGAAAAACTGCATCGAGAGGAAGAAGAACAGGGCACCCAGGCCAATTGTCCCAACACTCCTGTGTCTCATGCAGAACCAGAGGCTGTTCCTTCACCATCTGTGTCTGCTGTTATTGATGCTCTCCACCTGAGTGATATCGACTGGGATGCTTTGTCCTTCACCTCCTCTCCCCCTCCACAAGCGATAACAAACCAACTTACAGGCCCCTTGCTAAATAAGACCACAGACATTGATGTCAAGGAAACTCAGGGGGAAAACATCAGACAGACAACATCAAACGATGTCAAACAAGCAGACTCCAGGTCTGCTCCAGAGCTGTGTTACACAGAGTGTCCTCTAAGGGACAGGGTGCTCATGAAGAATACAGCCAAAGCTATGAACCAGAGGAAGGTAGACTGTGGTGTGGTCTCAAAACAACTAAACTATGAGTTACCTTCTCCTGAGCACATTTCTTCTTCTGACTCCGACGTAAAACCAAATGGGCAGGTTTTCAGTAAAGATAACCATATCAGTAAACTGACAGGGAGGAAATCTAATAAAAAAGAACCATTCACTCACAAAGGCCAGTGTGTGACAAATAAGGTAGAAATGGAAACTAAAGCGTCAAAACAACCATTAATATCTGCAGTACAAGATCAGAATAAGGCAAAGGACAAATGTAGTGAATCGCAGAAGCCTCCACTCAAATCAAAATTTTTCAGAACAGCCGCTGCAGTCCCACCGGAGAGATGCCACTCTGATCCAGGCCAGAGTGATAAGGACAGGAATGTGCCACAGACCACCAAGAAGAGTGTGTGTATGAGTGTGTGTTCATCCAGCGAGGATAGTGACACAGAGAACCAGCACTTTGGGCCTCAAAGAAAAGCTAAGATCAAGTCCATAAGTAAGATCAAGGGTGGCTTTATCAGAGAGTTCCCATTGAAACCACTCTCCGGCCCTAAAACATTAAGGCCAATGATGAAACCCACTGGTTGCCTTCAGCAATTAGGACCAAAATCTCAGAAACACAGTCGAGATGCGGAGATAAACAGCACACCTGTATCCACTGAAGGAAGATGCCAGGATGTTGATGCTGTGGATGGTGACCTGCTCCTCCAGAGCCCAGCATCACCTGTCGCCATGTTAGACAGCGATGATTCAGTGATCTGTAGTGACAGTCCACTGCCACTGGCAGAGAGACTGAGACTGAAGTTCCTGAAGTGAGCAGCGTCAATGGACAAGAAGACGTAAACTAAGCTAAATGTTTTTTTATATTCCAGTCATTTTTTGCATTTTTTTTTAAAGCTAATGTGTCAAAATTCTCAAATATGAGTACGTAAATGTTTGGCTTTCACACTGTTGATGAGACAAAGCTTGAGACAGTTGACAAGACTGAGACAGTTTTCTAATATTTTATATAGCAAATAATTAAGTCGTTACTGTGACCCTCAATGAATCCGTTAGTAAAATGGGGGATGCTGTGCATAAACAGTTTCAAGTTTACTTTGTTTTATCAAATGCGTGCCATTAGATGTTTGTTGGAATATACATTTGAAACACTGACTTATAGCACAACCAATGCACAAAACATTAAATTGTTGAATAAATAAGTTCTTTAAGAAAATATTGTGGCACCTTAGCTTTGTCATTGGCTGTAAAAGGGAAAATGTTGTGGATTAGCACTGTTTTAAGTATGAAATGCAGTTTAATAGCTCTCCTGCTGACAAGCTCAATGTCACCTCACAGAGCTAGAGAGAGAGAAGCCTCTGCAGAGCCACTGGTTTTACAGCTCACCAGCGTAGGTCTCCTTGATCATGAGTGAGGCCTTACACACCTTTTCAGACATTAAAAGGTCTGGCAGGAGCTTGGTGACAGCTGCATCCTCTGCCCAAATAACAACTTAGTCCTTGTAATGACACTTAAATCTTCTCAAGTGGCGAACAGTTTGGACAAACCACAGTGCAAATTAGCTTGTGTGTTGAGATTTAGGGGCATCTGCAGTGAAAACAGGGGGCATTACTTTTAACTAATTACTTTATTATGAATATAATGTATTAGTGAAGTTTCTTAAATTCCAAATGTTGACTTTATTTCATATAAGGTTTTTAGACAAAAGCTCGACTGATACAGTGACAAAAGCACAAACATTAAATTGTTGGAATAAAGAAGTCATTAAAGAATATTTTTGTTCTTGCTCTTCTGATCCTGAACATAAATCTGGCGAACAGGCTCATTTTAAAATGGCCCATGTTATATGTCTGTATTACTCCAGACTGAAGACACACGCAGGCCTGACTTGCCAGTGAAACGCGAAGACCTCAGGTGAAACAGCATCCTCTCATTTCTTATATTGACAGATCACATCAAACCGACAATTGTCGTCGTGCAGACTTTAAAGAGTAATTCCCAACAGAAGGAATCTAATTATTTTTCTTTCTATCACATTATCCGTCTATTTAGCCTTATTCACACCCCAGTGATAACGAACGACGTCCTTCGAGAAGGTCGCATTTTGGCACTTGGGGTTTCTTTGAACTTTTTTTCGCCTGACCTGTGAACCCATAAACCTCCGGAGATCTGCTTCTGTATAAAAACGCTTTGGCAAATTCACCTCCACAGAATCTGCCGGACATCCTCGTTGCATGAACCTCTGGAAGTCTCGGAATAACCATGGAGCTGGAGGTTTCTACTGCTAAAATAATGGCTGAATGGAAGAACCATGGGGGTAGTTTTGGAGAAGACCAGGAGTCACTTCAGTCCAGATCACCAGATCAGTTCTCAATGGACTCTATGTGCTCTTCGCCGGAGATGTGCTACTCCAGTGGGCATCAGGAGATCAAGGATTTCTCTTTTGGCTTCACTGGACAAAGGACGGCTCCAGCAGCGCAAAGGCAGAACAAGCCCAAGATGTCCACAAAAAGGCGCATGAAGGCCAGCGAGAGGGAGAAGATGCGGATGCGGAGTCTTGCAGAGGCTCTTCACCAGCTCCGTGACTACCTGCCGCCGGACTACAGCAAGAGAGGCCAGCCCCTGACCAAGATACAAACCCTCAAATACACCATTGAATACATCAACAAGCTCTCAGACCTCCTAAGCCGTGCGTAACGGCGCAAAATGGACCACTTTTACGCGTCACGTTTATCCTCACCTGAACATGTGATGGAGTTAGTTTTATGTCTCATGAGTGATGAAACACGTTTTTAACTTAATCAAAAATATCATTTAATGTTTTTCATTCTTATTTTGCCCTTCTCGTGATGTAAATATTGTTTAGCGGGCACTTGACAATTATTTTTGTATATGGGGCTGCCTTTGTATGAAGTATGAACACAGTGTTGGGAAATAGTTTGCTGTTTATAGATTGGCTATATATGTTTTGTTTTGTTTTTGTTTTTTACTGATTTCTCAGATATTCCATGTTTGCGTTGATATAGTTTTTAGCGAAACCTCATCATACTATGTACTGTTTTCAATCTCTAGTACTTTGTGGGATATTTAATAACTGAAGTAGCGGCATGATGTTTTGGTTTTAAGTTTGTTGTGACTCAGAGCTGTTAAAATGTTGTGTTTGGAAATGACGGGGATCATTATATTCGCATTCATAAAATAGACTATATCAGGGTTGTTTAACGTTTCACTTAAAGAAATCCGATTACGGTGATGTCCACAAACATATTTCCACTCCACATCTACAATAAACGTGTGTTATATGCTGAACCTGTGGCCCAGTTTCTTAATGAACCTTTTTTTCTGACAATTAACAATCGGAACCACGTCAGCGCATTCCTCCAATCACAGTGCTAGAAAATAGATTCGCAGGCTGAATGACAAAAGCGCCAAGCCAATCAAACAACAGGATTCCTCCCGGTGGGCGTGGCCGTTATAATGTGTTCCTCACAAAGAAATCCCTACCTGGGATGTATCTAGTCTGACGAAGCCGCCATTTCGAAGCAGATAAAGAAGCACCGGGAGTTTTGTACATTTTTATTTTTCTATTATATATTTTTATTTTTATTAGCAAGTAGGACAAGTATATTACTTTTTAAATCTACCTCGCCTGCACCAGCTGAAGTAAGTAAGTAATTCCTCCCTTGTATTTCAGCGGAGCACCAAAGCTTTTGCAAAACACAGGAACGCCCCTTTCATATAGGACCAGTATTTTCCATATTTATCAGGAAATTATAGCCAAACAAACACTAAATTCCTACTTGATGACTCCTTATAGTGAAGCAGCTGTTTTGGATACAGCACTATGTGTGGAGGTGTGTTGTGCGATGCTAATGCCAGGGATTAGACGGATCCCTTACAGCGATTTGCGTTATGATTTTAATAATATTAAGTAGTATTATTAGACATTTGAAGTGTGTTTGCTGCACAGGGCTCCTCTGCGGGTCCTAGCTTAATGTTTAAGAGCTCACACATTTCCTGTCGCCTCCAAGGATCAGGATAAAAATGTTTCCATGACGCTGGACGTGTTTTCGGCTGTGCAGGCTTTATTACTTAAAAACAGCAGTGATAGAGTTTAGTATGTCTATGACATGGGTACAGTAGTCAGACTTGCTCATGTAAACAGTGGTACTGCTACACTAAAAAACTGTACAATGATGTACAACATCTAATGTAAACAAAATATGTAAATCCAGACATCATTGTTTAAAAAAAACAAAAAAGGATGTGTGAAATATTATTATTGTGGTGCAGTACAGTTCAACACCACCACAGACAATAGTCTCTAAATATCTATGTCTAAATGTTGAACAAGCCTTCATGCAGGTAGGATTAATAGCACGACTTCTCTTCATTTTACCTAGTACTTAATAATCTGACAGCTGAGTGTACATACAGTTTAGCAAAAGTATGGCTAACATTATATCCATATAAATGAGATGTGTTAACTAAAAGTGTTCCAAATCCTAAACATGATTTAACCCATATAGACTTAATGATAAAGACATAGCGTATGAAAAAGTATATGGAGAAATAATGTTCATACAGGGATAGTACTACTAAATAGTAAATTAACAGATGCCTCATCGCAAATTGTGCCATTTTCTCATATATAAATGGTCGCCTCAGAATCGGTGCAAGGCTTAATCAGTCAGTTGGGTTTTAGATCAAATGATGGATATGAGAGGAAAGTTCAGAATTTCAGCTTTTAATTCAATGCTATCTGCTCCTGACATGTCAAACACAACACACAAGCTGCAACGTTTTGCATCAGATGACACAAATTTTGAATGCGCAAATGTATTGGAACAGATATTTTTAAGTATATC
The DNA here is from genome assembly GCA_900302695.1 of Helostoma temminkii. NCBI lineage: Eukaryota > Metazoa > Chordata > Actinopteri > Anabantiformes > Helostomatidae > Helostoma > Helostoma temminkii. The sequence goes on from OMLM01005047.1 coordinate 32,135, forward strand.
AAACTTAACATTTGCTTTGAGAATCCTGCATGTGAGCCTGTGACTCAGTGACAAAACCAAACTGGTGGTTTCTTTTTTTGATATGCTTTTTCAGGCTTTTACTTGCGGCCTCCTTCTAGGTTTTTCCCTCTAATTGTCAGCAGGTGAATGGATGTTTAGTTGGATTGTCTGAAACCGTTTTCACTCTGGTGAACCCCTACTTAGAGCTGATGGCATGTTTTGAATTATGGTCTTGTGGCTTGATGAAGCTCCTCCTGTAGTTTTGATGCACTTCTCTGCACCTCTGAATTCAACCTACTGTTACCAACATGAGCAGTCATTTAGAGCCAGTTAGTATTTCAAAATCAGTCTCACAGGACACACCTGGGTAACAAGAAACACTTGTCGGTCACATGTTCCAATACAATCCAATCTGACAGTTGTGTCTTTAGGGCAAACTATAAAACACATTTTCCAAATATCTTAAGTGACAGTTTCATGCTTAACACTGAAACCTCCTCCCATACCTTTTACCTAGTCTCCACACTTCTGGCATTTTACTGTGAAAGCATTAACCCACCTCATAAAGTATTAACAACAAAAAATTTAGGCAATCTGTAAGAAAAGTAAAAATGCCTGTTTAAATGAATACAGAAATATTGTATATGTTGAGCATTCGTGTTCACAATTAGTAAATTATTGTGCAAACACAGCAACTGCTGAATAAAATATCAGTATTTTAATTTATTTGTAAAATGGTAAAATTCCTCAATTTTAGAACGTATATATACAGGTCTTTTTTCCATTGGCAATGCATATGTTCTGGTGTGTATTATCTTTTATGAGTGAAATGAAATGTTACTTTTAGTGAATACTAATTGTGACCGTTTTCTGTATAAAATTATTGATGTTATTAATTTCAGATGGATGCAGACACAGGAGAGAAGACCACAGAAACTCCAAGGATTTCCAAGAATGAATGTGAGAAACCTGTAACTGAAAACAAATCCAGGTGTGTCCTGTTTTCTCTCTGCCTTACATTAGCCAGCACCAATCTAATAAAACTGGAATCAAGAATATTTCTCTCTTTTCTGTCTCTTTCTCTGTATTTCTTTATTATTTGAAGCTGTTATGGAGGAGTCGGATTCACAAATGCAAATGATTTCAGCATATTAAAACATGACATTTCTTTAGGGTTTACTAATGTGCAG
>OMLM01005047.1:33880-46128 GCA_900302695.1 Helostoma temminkii
TCCACCTCCCCCTCCCCCACCTCCACACCTCAGAGGTCACTTCCCACCCATCCCCAGGTAAACGCCTCACAACAGTGGTGCTGCTCTGGCTAAACAGAGGAATATTTTGTCATTTGAATCAACAGTGGCCCATGTTGTACAGTGGAGAAGGTTTCGCTCACATAAAATGTTCATATAATATGTGAAGTGTATAATTGTTAATATAATATATAATATATATAAATGTCTGTAGGCACGGCCCTGCTCCACCTCCTCCTCCGGGACATCCTGGTTTCAGAGGGCGCCCTCCCCATCCTCGAGGTCGTGGCATGTTGCCACCTGGACCTCCACGTCATTTCCACCCCCGCGGCCCAAGAGGGTAAGAGCTTTTTGATATTAATATCTTGCTTAAGCTTTGGAAGTCACAATCCTCTGCAGTTTGCTTGCACACTGTCGATAAAATACATGTGGTCAGCGTCTCAGCTTCACGCTGCTTTATGTCTATGATGCAACTATGCAGTGAACTGCGAGCAAAAAGACTGAGGGTTGTGACACAAAAGCTCAGTCCTTTCTGCTCTTTTCTGTTAAACCTCATTATAGCTTAGTTTTCTTTACTTTAACGTGCCCTCTAATACTTATTTCTCTCTAACTTTGTCTAATAGAGGAAATAATATTTCTTACTGGTCAAATAGTTTGTCTTACACTAATAAATGCTGAGTCAAAGAATGTTAAATCCTTCAGTAAATAAAAATTTCAGCCAGGCCTTAAATAGTGCATGGAATACAGAAACTGAAAGACGTCTGTTTTATTCCTCAAAGATACACAAGTTAAATGAGAGGGGATTAATCCCTGACTACTGGCTGCTCTTATCAGAGTGAGCCACCTATTGGCCAAAGCCAGGAATCCAATGTTTGATTTTATCCTTTTACACAGCTACCACAATGGACCGGTCTCTCCTCATCCTCACCCCCCACCTGGCAGAGGCCAGAGGTGGCCAGGGCCCCCTGGTGGCCGACGCTTTTAACACAGCCTGCCCTAAATACAAAAACCAAGTACTTGTTAATGTAGATGGGGCCTAAAGTGCAGTGAATGAAACACTACTGAATTGTGTATTATACACTCTAGTCTCTGAGTATCTTTTTGACATACTCTGTGCCCAAATGTCTGGTTATTAATGCTGTCTACTGGCAAAGGAATAATGTGAAAATGACTAATGACAACCGAGGACTCTGAAAATTCCTCATACCATAACATTGTAAAGGCATTGTCGTTCTGTTACCTATAGAAACTGTTGGTACTGTAGAAACCTTTTGACATTGTTGAGAAAAGCTGTTAAAACAAGTCTAGTACCGCTGTTCTCAAACGGAGGAAAATTCTTGTCAAATCTGATGAAGTGTTTTGTGGTTCTTGTTACAGTCACCCTGTGAGCCTTAAACATTTTCCTTATACTTTATACTTTATAAAGAAAACATGGGTGATGATGTATGTTTGAAGGTGGATAAAGAGGGAAAACATTAGTGACAGAATGCACACCAGCCCTCAAGCACCACTGTTAGTTAATAGGTTAGTACACCTTGGACCTCCCTAATATTTCCTTTTGTTACATGGAAATAGTTATGTATTACAACCTCACCAAGCAGTGCAGCAAATATTGTTTAACACTTAAGATTTCCAAGTGATAAGACAATATTCCACTTGCTAAGTATTCATGAGTATTTAATTCTATATCATTAATGTGCAGCTATTCTAAGTTATGGTGTTGCTGTTTGGAACATTCATGTTTGTCTCCAGCAATCTATTGTGTAATGACAAAAGGAAAATACATTATAAATGAATAGTATACTAAAAAATATATATATATATATCTAGTAGCTTTTCTAAATGAAATAAATTCCGTTAGTATTTGCTTCAGTTAATGAGTTAATCATTACTGTGTTAAGGTTTTTTGAAGTGTCATTAATACCATATTCACTGTAATTAACATAACTTTTGTGAATCTGTGATTGTGTTTTATGAGAATCGTCAAGACATATGACATAGTCGTGAAGAAAAAATAAAATTAACAATAAACTCTACTTCTCTTTTTTTTGTTTATTCACAAACAAGTCTGAGAGTTGTCATTACAATTTACAACGTATCTGTAATAAATACAACGAATACTTAATACAGAGGCACAGTGACTGTTTCTTAAGGGAAAGTGAGTATTTAAAATACAAATGCAAATATCCTTTAATTATAGAACTATGTAGAAATATTTTGATAAGACGGAGGACTAAGAGCCATTAATGAATGTGATATTCACTGGATCTTAATGAATTCTTTCAATTGGATTGCTGAGGGCTGTTTAATGCAGGTCAGACAAGCAGAAAAGGCTTGTCTGATGTTCATCTTTTGTTGCAGAGAACCTTAAACACAAATTTACTCCAATGTATGTTTTTTACCATTTTATCTTATCATGTAAATTTGATTGGGGATGGACTCAGAACCGTTCCACTTCCAAGTTATTGAGATGCAAATGGCCGGACGTCATGTCACAGTTCAAATGCAGTGGTAGCATGTCTAAAAGGAGCACATCATCTGCAAAGGATAAACACTTAATAATTAGTAACTGTCAGCAGTCTAATATGATTTTAAAGGGGATTTTTACTCTTTTACTGTTATTACCAGAATATGTATGTGCTGCTGGCACAAACTAGATTCTGGCATTATTTCTGGAAGCAACATTCCTGCTGCCAAATACTCACATATGGCTGCAGACCTTAAGAGGTACACATCAACATCATTTCATATCAGTATATGCACCACGGACAGGTGATGCACTCTCCCCTCCTCTGTCCTTTTTCCATTTCTTCAGCACTTTCAGTACATTTTGCTGCCTCTTCAGTCTCTGCAGTCCCTTCTTGTTTCTCCCTTTGGTTGATTATAACAGACTGACTGTTGTTGTCTCCTGAAGGGGGCACACAGTACAGTTAACCTCCCAGGCCCCTGGAATCCAGGCTCTCCCCCACATCTCTCCCCTCCTCCTCCAGCGGCATGATACCAGAGGTTTCGGCACTTCACTTGAAAAGGTGAGCCTTCTCTTGTGTCTTAATCCAAAACCCTTCTTCTCTGATGCCTAGAGATTCTCTCTTTCAGGACGGAAGGTGAAACGGCAATATCAAACTCCGTAAGGCACACAGGTATTTTGTGTCTGATTAATCGCAAGCAAAATATGATTGATTTCAACAAGAACGGTCAGTATACTTTGTGAACCAGTGTTATGACACACATAACTTGATATGTAGGCATTTTCGGGAGAAGAAACCACCTCACAGGAGAAAAAACACAGACTGGGTGAAAAAAAAAAAGATCATGGCTGAATTCCATTTAGCTGCTTTATGTTCAGTATATTATTGTTCGAGCTGACTCAGAACAGAGCTATTGTTAATGTTGAAAATAACGCCTGTGCGTGTGCTTTTTACTACCATGACTAATGTATACCCTAAATATGGTCCTTTCACCAAATAGTGTCTTTCACCAGCAGGAAAATTCACAAATTCAGCCTGAAATCTATAGTAGACCACTACAAGGTTGTGTCGTGTCCTACTATAGTAGCTGCTTGTGAACGGAAACTTATAATCTATTAGCACAGTTATGCTAGTTTCCAAACAAGCTCAATTTGTAGGGCAGTTATCTTTGAAATTCCATGGTTGGTGGTTCGAGTCCTGGTTTACCTGATCCCTGACTACATGTCGAAGTGTCCCTGGACAAGATACTGAACCCCGTACACTTGCCACCTCAAAGGGCAGCCTGTCCACAAAGAATTTCCCCAAGGGCATTAATAGTATCAGTTATTATTAAGTTATTGTGTGTAAGTGAATGTATCTTCAGTAAGTACTAATACTGTTTGGTGTTATATGGTTTATAATTTGAATACACAATAAAAAATGTTGCAGGAGCTCATTTTAGAAAATATAGATAACTGAACTGAACTTAAAGTGTAAATAAGTAAACTTTAGTTCTGTAGTAGTTCTGTCAGGTTAAGAATTTTAATGAAATAATTTCTGTCAAAATAAGTTGCTATAAATATCTATGTAGCGATGGTAGGTACACGGACATCTGACATTTATGAATCAGGATCCCTATAGCTAATAACTATACCCATCCATGAAGCCTATCCAAAAATGAGCTGGGGATTAGAAATAAATTACATTGTGAGTCTTTGGAGCAAAAAAGGGTTAAAGCCTTATACTTTCATTTTCTTTGTGAAGATTGACATTTACATTTAGTCATCTGGCAGATGCTTTTATCCAAAGCGACTTACAAGTAAGGTACAAAAGCAAGCAAAAAATAAGTAGATGTTTTTTGTCTTAATGTCCTGTCTGTATGACAGCCCATTTTAATACAGAATGAGGAGGAGGGTTGTCTTCACCAGTCTTTATATAGAGCCCTGGTGAAAAGTGTCTATTACGGTAAATACTGGGACTTTTAATCAGAAAATCTTTGAGAGGAAGCAATCAGCCTTCAACCAGTCACTATTAAGCAGGAAGCATCCTGTTGATTTTGTTTTGCTTTTTCTTGTAAAACAGCAATTACAACTTTTTGTATACTAATTACTCAATAAATGTCAAAGATAAATGGATTGTGTGCTGGTCTTGTGTCCTAAACTTAAAAACATACTTAGAGAGCGTAACACCCCAGTCCAGTATCACTGCAGAGTTACAGAAAAACAGGAAATATGTGACAAAATTGTCTTGAGATGCAGAATTTATTTATTGGAAATAACATACAACTGACTCCATATTGTTTGCCACAGAATATACACAAATACATAATTTTCAGTATATAAACATGTTGTTACACAGTGACTTCTGTAAATGAAGGGAATATCGTTCCTTTGTATACACTTATGTCTCATATGAAGTTTAAATGATGAACAGTTCAGGTTCAATTTCACTGGCTGGGCTTTTCATCAACGGGATGGTCCTTCCACATGGGCTCAAGGATGTGATCTGGAACTTTCTCCATGGCAGTCTGACAACACAAACAGCACAGAGGAATAAGTAAATTAATGAATTTGTGGCCCACAGGCCTGGTGATATCTGTCTTAGAGTCAGACTCAGCAGTGCCTCACCTTTGTCACCTCCATGGCCACACCTTCAGGAAGGTTCCTCTGGATGTATTCAAGGTATACCTGTGCTGTGCAGCCCGTTAAATGAGACATCTACAAAAGAGAAGACACATACCGTACTATCGCAAACCACTGTAGATTTAATTCTAACCTAATGACCCTTTTCAACAAATGGCCTGGCTAATAAGTTGGTTTTAAAGGCACACATGCAGGTGTTTTCATGTTTTATCATATAAGACTTCTCAGACAGAAACTGAGCAGAATTAAGTTGGAAATTACATAAAGTCAGTAAAACTACCAGATCTAACAAGTCCTAACAGTCCTGACAAGAGCAATCAAATATGTTGAATATTTTTTAAAGGGTAAACTATGAGTGTGTAGGGATTTAAATAAGTGAAGTTTAACATCTCCAGTTGAAACTGCCTGGCTGCTTAGAGGCACCTAGCTCCTAATTAAATGAAAAGGTGGTCGAGTTCCTCACCTCAATGCATCGATAGTGTGTCCTCATTTCATACTGGACTCTGTGTTTTTTGAAGATGTGCACTGACTTCAGGAGCGTCAACCTCTCTATATCTTTGGGAGGTTCAAAACTGTTATGAAGGAAAAAGTATTAAGAAGCCTGCTGTAAAAAAGAGCAACAAATGCCAGCGTGTGGCTGCTGAACTCACACTCTGCCGATGGTGATGCCCAACTCTTTAGCTGCCATGGTGGCAAAAAACTCATAACTGTCTAACACAGCTCTGTCGTGACCTTTTACCAACACTGACACTTTCTGAAACAGCGTGTCAGGTTCTTCTGTCACTGTGATCTGAAAGTAAACATAAATGTAGGAAACAATCATGAACCCCCAACAATCATGTTGCATTATTTTAACCTTTTAACTAACTATAACTTACTGCAGAAGCCGTTGAAGAAAACACTCTTGTTGTGTGAAAGGAAGTGCTGTATGTTAGGGGGGGATGAAACCTGCAGAGATATTAATAACTGGTATTAAAATACAAAGTTTAGCACAAATCTATATGTAGGTGGCTTCATTATCAGTCCTGTTATAAAAGACATAATTGTTGCAAATGTTGCATGCGCCTGCACTGACTGAAATGTCACAACGTGACTATGTTATAGCTTTTCCTACTTTCAACAAACATTTTCATCATGTATAGTGCAACTATGCGTTTACACTCAAACTGTATTTTAATATAACCAATATAAATACTTACATATTAACATATACATATAACATAACATTAAATATGCGCAACACTGCTCACAGATTGACTTCACAGAGCTACAACTACACAGGGCTGCTGTTTCAGGTTAGCCAGCACTGAAAACCATCACTGTACAATCTGTTACCCACCTGGTTATCTTCCATTTTCTGTGTAAACAGGAGCCCAAAGTTCCCGGTCCCTAAAAAATGACATTAGTCAGTACTGTATGACCACACTGCTGCAACCACCGTCAGTGACTAGAAACAACTCATCGGCTAAGTTGAATTTTTTTTTAACCTAAATGAGCTGTCCAGTTAGTTAAATGTTCACATATGTATGTGCCAAATACAAAAAGTATGAGTTACAGTACCAAACGTGGGATTCCTGTCAGTACCCTTGCCAGATACAACACCTCTCGTCTGAGAACCATGGGAGCAGCCATGTTTTTGGAGACCGGACAAAAGTAAAAATACCTTTAGTGCACTGCCCTCCTGTGTACTGGAGGACGAACTACTGTGAAGTTAGAGAAATAAGTTTTTCTAGTTATTTTATACGGTGGTAAACTGGAGTATACACTTAAAGTGGCACTTTTGGCAATTAATTAAATTTATTAAAACGTTTTAAATATAGTAACATTATATCAACAGTGTAAGATACTGCATAATAGTAATAGCAATATAATAATAATGTTTATATAAAATAAAGTATTTGTTGTAATAAATGCAATATGTTTAACTTTATATATTCTCAATAAATAAATCATTTTTACAAATACATAATTAAAACAGCTAGAGATGGCCAACTGCCTCCCAGTTATGGAAACAAGATGTCACAACTGGTGAACCACATATTTGCAAAAAGAATTATATAATTTAAATGGTAGTATATCTACCTTAGTACAAAGTAGTAGTAGTACTAGAAGATTGTTTTGTATTGATATGCTATTTTAGTATGACTATATTAACCCTTTAGCATAAACTTGAGAAAAATGGCATGGCTCTATAGACCACAGCTATGTCACCTTCATTTTTACCCGAAGCCAAATCTTGTCCATGTTTTTTTGTGCACCGGTTCCTTCAAAGCAAACTGATAAGACAACTCAGGAATATGCACTGAGGAAGCAGATTTTCACTTTACATTTTCCTGTAATTCTCCCTGTATTTGCTATTCATACTTCTGCTATTCTCAGCTACAGTTCAGAGGTGAATATCTTTTAGTATTTTAGCTGCAGATAGACCCAATACATCCACTTTATTAGGTACACCAAGTGTGAACCCAGTGAAATATAACAATCCTTTGGTGGTGTTAAAGAAGTAAGTACATTTACTTTCACTTTATTTATTTATTTACTTTATTAGGCTACGTTTGCTTTTATTTGACTGCATTTCAGAGATATTTTTTAATTTGACAGCTTTAGTTGTTAAATGCAAAATATAAACAACTAAAGTATTAGTATGATTAATATGGATTAACCACCTGGCAGTAAATAAAGTGATTAAAGTAAGCACCACCTTTACCAGTAGCTGTTTTGGTCTCACACCAAGTGTCTAACAGAGATGCTTGGCCCTTATTTTTATTTCAGCTACAGTCATGTTGTCAGAAGCATCAAGGTTATCAAAAGCATGAAGCTAAGTGTTTAAAAAGAGCACTTTGGGTAAATTTTTGAAAATGTAGGAGACTTTACTTCTACAAAGGCTACATGTAGTGGAGTATTTTTACACTTCTTCTCAGTCCTGTCCAGCCCTCACTTCCTGAAGTTAATCATGCTTTTTAATGCACTCTCCTTCCCCCCACATGTGAATTTCTAATTTTACTTCAGCACAGTTCCTACACCACAACATGCTGACATATGACGACATGACCTGTCATACACACTCTATTAAATACATTAATTTACTGTGTAGTTTGACAATGAAAACCTTATATTTTCATCCTCACGTAAAATTAAAAAAAAATCCATCGCAATTAACCGCCGCAGCTTTTAACGTGACCATTTAATTGGCGTAAATCACGTGTCGGTCACGTGACAGAGCTGTCGGGCCCTGCCTGTGTACAGTAGCAGGCTGCGGGCAGAGGAAGCAGCAGCAGTGCGCAGCCCGAGTCAGTCCTCCTCTGGCTGTTGATGGTTCTCCGGCTCTGTTGACGACAGGTCTGTTATTATTTAACCACTTTATTCACCTCGCAACCGATCCGTTGTTATTTAGGACAACAGTATGCTGTTAATAAAACACATCAGAATAATCAGTCGGTGCTAGCCGTAGCCTGTTAGCGACGAGCGCCAGCGGCGGATGGACGGAGCCAGTCTCCGCCGATGGAGGTTCAGGTTCAGCTAGCTAGCTGGTCCGTTAGCCGGTTAGCTATCACTGGCTCCTCTTTGTGGTGGAGGCAAAACACAACCGGCCAGCGTTAGCTGCATTCCCGAGCAGCTAACCTCGGTTAGACTTGCGCCAACTAACTGCATGAAGAAGATTATTTTAGACAGGAAAGATTAGTTCAGCAGCCGACGTGTTTTGATCTGTGGAACCCACGGAGCTCTGTCTTGATCCAGTATTCAGTACACAGCTAGTTGTAGCTAGCTGTTTGGGCTATTTTGGCATCATCTTACGAGCTGTATTACATCTGTTTGTCAGCTACTATCCCTGGGTCTTTTGTTACAAGGCGCTGACATATTTTACAGTATTGTGTTACTTTTGCTGGAGGTAGCTTTATACCTGTATGGGATGCTCTCAAACAGTCAGTTTTATAGATATTTACGTGGATACTCTTTTCTCATTATAACAGTTGGCTAAATTAAAATGCCAGTCGTATTCTTATATAACAATTGTTGTATGTAAAATATTTGTTGCAACTGGTGTATCGTCAGAAAACACCCAACAGCACCCCGAATCCTAGCGTCCGTTAGTTAGTGGCCACCGGTGTTTGTCAGCCCAGTCTCGCTGGATTTATTTTATAAATGTCACTGTGTACGTTTTATTTTATCCCCCCCCTTTCTTTAAAATCAGATTTTCGCTTTATTTGACCGTTTATCCGTTACATGCCGCTTTGTGGCTTAATAAGACGAGTGCTAAATAACGATAGAGTGTTGATTTAAATAATTCACCAGGTCGTTAAATGTCCTTCCGCTGAGCAAGCTAGTCCTCGAACTAAAGTAGGAAGATGTAAGTAACGGTACTTGTGTGATGGAACGCGCATTAATATTTAAATTAACGGCTGAGGGCGACAGGTGAGTGTTTTCGAGCTTTTACCCTTTCACACCACCGCTCGCCCGCTTTGTAAAATGATCCAGATCGTGGTATATGAATATAGTTTCTGTGTGATAACAACACTCTGCTTATATCTGTCATCCAGCAGTCCTCCATGGGATTCCCGAGGCGGGTTGAAAAGCCGTGATGACGTTATCGGCAGAATTGGCTCTTCCTGGGGCTGACAGCTAATGGAGAGGAGTCCCTGCTCCTCCTCTCGCACACAGACGGGTTCGTATGAGGAGGACACGGAGCCCAGAAATGACACACTGAACTGGACTGGAGTTTCACATCATCGGGAAGCACTGGGACCTTTTGAAAAGGGTTGGCCGTTTATTACTTCACAAGATGTTTGTCTTTGATCAGCTGGAGTGACTCTGGATTTTCAAAATAAATGTCCGGTACTCTCATCTGTTGTCATTGAAGTGACGTGGAGGAGTCAGCTCACTGATCAAACGGATCGAGATGACTTGATTAGTGCCTTTTGTTATATATTCGACCCGTTTGGCTTCATTGGATATTCAGTTCAGCAATACTAATATCTTCAGTCCTGTGACCCCACTTGTGCATTGACAGAGGTTGTCACTACGTTTAATCAGTGTTGCAAATCAGTCGAAAGGAAGCGCAAGTACTACTATGCACCGTTGTCGCGATCTCACAGCTGACACCGAACCACTAACCTCAGCGGAGGAGAGTCGTTCGTAAAGGTGCCGACCCCTCCGAGGAAACCCCGAGCCTTCCGGGTACTTTCTTAGCCACTGGGGGTGTAGAGACCTGCAGGGATGTTCGCCGCCGTGGAGCATGGCCCGGTCCTCTGCAGCGACTCCAACATCCTGTGCCTGTCCTGGAAGGGACGTGTGCCCAAGAGCGAGAAGGAGAAGCCGGTGTGCAGGAAGCGCTACTACGAGGAAGGCTGGCTTGCTACCGGGAATGGTCGGGGAGTTGTGGGGGTCACATTCACCTCCAGCCACTGCAGACGGGACCGCCCGACCCCGCAGAGAGTAAACTTCAACCTCCGAGGTCACAACAGCGAGGTAAGAGGGATTAAAAAAAAAACGCGATTACTATTCCTACTTTAAATATATTTATTTATTTGTTATATAGGTAAAAGTAGTTTCATCCACACTAGAGTTTCTTAGGGTGTATCCTTTTGTACAACAGCTTGTTTTCAGCTCTTTGTCATAACTGTAAGCTACTCTTTTATTCCACATTGTCCATAAATAATTTAAAAGTATTAATTAAGCAAAAACAGAATTTCCTAAATTTCATCTATTAAAGATAAAAAACTGCACATTAAAAGACTTCAATAATACAGCAGTAGAGGACTTAGATGTAGTTACTTTACACTTCAGCTCTTCTTCAAATGAAAGTCTTCCAATGCTTAACAAACAACAAACATCTTTTGTCTAAATTTAGCCTAATGAGCACTGTGATGGATTATTTAATCCTCTTAGAACTAGTGTATCAAAAGTCACTCCTTTACACAGAAATGCTCTGAGATTGAAAATCATTATCACGCTATTACTAGTAGCACTTGGTTTGTAAATGTAATGGGTCAGAGCACAGGGACAGAACGACGTCTTTGAAGATCCTAGCATTTAACCTTGTTTAAAGTAGGCATTTGTCAGTAAGTATCTGGTTTGATATATATTTCACTTTACTCAAAGGATGTCAGAGCCAGAGTCATGGCAGACTGAGAGTTTTGAGTTTTTTTACAGCAGGCGATTTCACTGATCGAGTCAGAACACAACAAAACATTTGAAGCATTTGGCTGAAAGTAAGCCAAATGCTTCCTTTCGTGCCATATATACACATTAGCATTAGATCACCTCGGTGCTCCTCAAAACATTACAGTGCTCCACTTCCTATCACTGCTCATATCTCTCAGCATGGTAGTACCCTCCTAAGTTTCCCACCATTAGTGGACAGAGGACGTTATTTTGTTATTGGAAAATTCAGCAATGTCCGGGTTTATTGTCCAGAATGTGTGTGAACATTCCCGTCAGTATATAGCAGTGCTGGCACATGTGGAGATTGCACACAGGTTGCATTTTAGTGGGTATAACTGTTGGTCAGATGGAGCAAGTTGCTGTGTCAGCATTCCATAAGGCGGCTGAGGGGAGAGTGGATGAATCCCTACAGAGAGTGACTGGAGCGCAGCAGAAATGTCATTTAACTCTGCCTGTTTGAATGTGGTCCAAGTACTGATTTATTTTTGTTGTGCTTCTGTATGCAGTACTGAGGTTAACCCTACATAAGTCGAATTTTGGTATTTGTTGCACCCCTTTTTAAAATTAAATAAAAATGTTTATATCTATATACCTTGGTTGCCCTTGGAATCAAAATGTAATGTATGTGGTACAACTCTTTTCTAATACGTCACTACTATAGTAGCACATGCTACATGCAAGCTGCCTTTTGTCACCAATAGCATTTGTTGTATTGGAAATGAGATTAATGTTGTCATTTTATTGTGATTAACTTGATGAACTTACATTAAGGCTTGCACTAGTCTGAACCATGTTTTGTGTGTGTTGTCAGAGTTATAAATCCCAGCAATAGAATGTGTATTATGCTAACATATTTTGTTGTCCACAGACCACAGGGTTGGTGGATCGATCTCCAGCTCCCTCTGGCCAGTGTCCTTGAATGAGAGAGTGAACCCCTAACTTTTAGTATTGAATGGCTTAAATAATTTCCCAGTAGGGT